>BMAT01008046.1:159803-196584 GCA_019649035.1 Elysia marginata | reverse complement strand
TTGACTTGCTTATCTACACAGCTCTACTGCGACTCCTGTTCAATTCCCGTTAACTTGATAGTGTGCACCGTGAGTCATTCTTTTACACAGGAAGTTATATTGACCAAGAAACAAAATTTGTTTTAGAAGGATTTGTAAGGCAACCTTCGACGTAATTTTTTTTTTTTGCCATGGCAAAACAATGTACATTCAACGAATGCAGTAGAACTTGAACAAGAGGTCATTGCTACAAACTCGCAAAACAAAACTGCCAACAAGTTTTAAAGACAAAACTGGTCTTAGGATAATTGAGACATGGAATAGCCTCCCCGAAATCACTGTCACTGCCCCAAGTATTAAATCATCCAAAAAACAAGTTGATAAACTACTGCAGAGATACAAATTCTGTGAGGATTTCCCTCTCAACTTACTCAACCTGTTCTTTGATCTTCACAAGTTGATGGGGATCGGGATCAAGACCATTGACGGGCCTCTAGCTCATAAAGATGATTTCTCCTGTATTATTAGAACGCTACAACTATATTGAGCACTTTCCCTCTGTGCTGCAAGCATGAGTTTTTAGTATAAATATATTTCGGTTTATCTTCATCATGCATCTAAAACATTGTTTTTACTCATGCTCCTCCCCCCCCCCTCTCTCTCTCTTTCCTGTCCTTCTTTCTAACAATGTTCCTATACATCCCGTTTATCCTGTCAAACTCTTACAAAACTGTCACCTTCTCATTCATTTTTCCTATGCTTTCCTTTTTTATAACTTGTAGTTGTAATGCGTATTTTTGACACAATAGAGACCTTTAGCACACGCACCGTGTCTCACTACGCGTACGTGAAAATCGGGAAAGCAGATTGAGAAACTATAAAAATAATGAAACCAGTTTCTAAAAATAGACCCACAGACGTTCGCATCATTTCATTATTTTTATAGTCTCTCAATCTGCTTTCCCGATTTTCACGTACGCGTAGTGAGACACGGTGCGTGTGCTAAAGGTCTCTAATACCGTCTTTAAGTTACCCCTCCCCTCCAATTCTCTCCCATTTTCTCCTATCTTTCGTCTATTGGGAATGAAATTAGAGAGCAAATTATCGTTCCTGTTAGCAAACTCCCTCTTTAAAGTCAATTGCTTGCGGGCAAGAACGATAATATTGTGCTCTATTCAGAGTATTCTCATTCCCATTCTCTTTTCATAACGGATGATTTGACACCTTAGTTCCCCTTTTTCTCCTTCCTTCCCTTTATTTTTGTATCTGCTGTATTCTCTCACTCTCAACTATACCTATAAAAGTCCGGCTAGGATTTGCCCCCTTCTTTTCTCAAATCCATTATTTGTACTTACCCTTTTCCCTCTTGATATATATGCATAATCTTTATTTAATACCTACAGAAATACGAACAGCAGTGGTAGGCCTACCATTTTTTTCATTCTTATTATCTTAAGTTATTTGGCTTCATATTGAGTGAATAAATAGTCATTATCACAATAAAAGCGGACTTCTCTCCTGTATCCCTTTTCGTAAAGCAATATCTGGCAGAATGATAGATCTTGTGGATTCTTATCTACTTTTAACGTAATCAGTGTAGAATAAACAATCAAATGCCAAATTTCAACTGATTTTCTAGAAATTTAAGTCTGGTTCCTAATAGTAATTTTAATTAAGTCTGTATCATTTAAGATATAGAAACGAACAAAATAAAAAAACAGAGGAACTGCTCAATTAACACCACCCCTCTTGATCTTATGTGCCTTTAAATTTTAGGACATATGAGTAGAGTAAATCTCTGGTTTAAGACCTCCCTTCTATAGGCCTTTTTTACCAAACAACTTCAAGGTATTTGTTGAGGGATTCCACTACATTATTATAAGTTTTTAAGGTCAAATAGGTTAAAAATACATGTATTGAAGCCTGGAATTATCACTTTATTCTTGTACCTGGTTTAAATTTTATTAACAAAGTTTTTCAGCGCTTCGAGATCAACACCATGAATCTTGAATGAAGTCACTTACAAATTTAGTTCTATACGTTTACCATAATGATAAACCTGACAAGGTGATGCATTAAAAAATCAAAAGCTTCTAAATATAACTCAATTTCCGTCATCTTAGCAAGAAGGCAACTTGCAACAAAACTGAACATGAAAAATATCGATTTCAACCGTTTCATTCAAAATTTCAAAACAAATTACATGTAGTGGGTCAGCTCAATTACCTGAGACGGTTCTAGTGACATTTCAGAAATCACCAAGTTTTTCTCAGCTTTAAAACGCTTATTTTGAGCACATTATTTCAATTTGATCGAATTGATTAAAGTAGTAAACTAAAACTTTCCCTAAGGTGTAAAATGTACAAGGTCTAATCCAAAAGTAACTTTCGCTTTAAAATCTACTAAATGTCTAAAATTGCACACCTATCAATACATGTAATAACATTAGCAAAACTTTGTCAATGCATTTCAATTCATTCTATCAAAACGAATGTAATTTAACGGCCCTATGTTAACCCTTTTTGAGCGGACTTTTACCAGCACAATGTATGTTTCAAATTTTAAAGAATCACTTTCCTTGGGCAGTTACGACTTTGTTAAGTAGCTTACAGTAAGCTACTTTGGTCCAAACTTGAGGGTGCTTCCTTTTTGGTTTTTTAGATAAAGAAAGTTATTTATTGTACAGACCAAGTACAGTGGAATCCTGACAAAGTCAACACCTCGGGACCGAAAAAATGAGTTGACTTTAACCATAACAAAAATATAAAGAAATCCAAAATCGGACTGACAAACAGAGTTGACTTTTAACAAGTTTCCCTTAAAGGTGTTGACTTTAAGTGGATTCCACTGTAGATTAATTTAGAGGCCAATCAAATCAAGCAAATGGTTCTTCTTAGTAACGGTTGCGTTCTTAGTATCTCTAGGTGTGCAATGAGCTTACTGCTGGATAGCTGCATTCAGCCAACACATTAAATTCAAACCTTTAGATTTTCTTTCAATCTGAGTATAGTGCACAACGTACTCTTTTTGCAAGGTAACATGTATGCACGTGATTTTATTTTCCCAGGTTAGATTTTTAATAATATATGCAATATTCAATGCAGCTTTATTTTGATTGCATTTGCACTGCTTAACTTGTTCAATCCCAGTCTAGTCAAAAGCAACTAATAGTGCAGCTAGCTGGGGCTGTAAGTATAAAACATTTGCCCTAAATTCTGAAGTGCAAGGACCATTCTTTGTAAGTTCAAATGTTTGATCATGAATAGGTCAGTTTGTGGTCTACAAGTTTTAGTTGAGAGTAGTTTGTACAACAACATTTTTGTTTTTACTTGAGAATTACCCACTACAGTAAACCACACTTTCAGTCCTCTTTAGATAAACTTGCTAGAGATAATTTGTAGTAAAACTTTTTCCTCCTTTGCCTAATTCAATAGTGAGAGTTTATATAAACTCTATCAAACCAAAGCCTTGTTTTTAACCACTTGACTGCTCTGTGTACATATGCCGTACGTGCTACTGCCCCTGGGGTTTAATGCGCTGTGAACATACACTGTATGTGCACTATAAACCAAGTTTTGTTTCGCCTACTAGCTAACCAATCCTTGCTTTCAGTGGACAAAAATAGTATGATTGGAAAGGTCAAAGCTTAACGGAACCAAAAATAACCAATGCTAACTACACTTTGGTACAAAGAATACCAAGCAGACGAGTTTATTACCCGCACACACACGCAAACATGCACAGATGCAGGCCTGTGCTGTGTAGGCCTAGCCAAAGCCAGCTGACTACCTCTGCCATGGCGCCCCCTTTGGTTTTGCTGCAAGTTGCTGATTCTAGATCTAAATCTAAATCTAGATAGTTTTAGGGATCTATCTCTCATAGTTACTGAGATAGACAAGAGCAAAATTAGTGAAATGACCCGTGCCTCAGTGCTACCTTAGGAATTTTCTTAGCACACAGTTTCACAATTTGTGTAGCAGTGAAAGGGTTAATTAAGGTTAAATCAAGTTGATTATTTGCAAGTGAAGATGTATGCTAATTGGAATCTATTCTTTTTCACACGAATTCAGTTTCAAACACACAAAAAAACAACAGATAAGAAATGTTCTTTGAAAGCCTATCATACTCAAAAATGTTATTATAAATATGAGACAGAGAGATAAATTTTTTTATTATACTGCAACCTATTTGAATATGGGAAGTAACTAAAACCATAAAATTCTCTTAGAATTTATTATCTCTTGAATATAAATGGTTAAGATACTTTTTTTTTTACTTCATCCTTGGCCGTTAACCTACAGTTCCACTGTGCAAAAGCATTCCTTTAGGTGTCTTGGGTGAAGCAGTAACTTAGATGAAAGTGTTAAAATCAATAAAATTTGGTAAACTGAACATGTTATTTAGTCAGTCAAAATTATGCTTAATTTATAATCATTAAGACAATATACACTAACTTGACTGGGTTATAAATTTCTAGGCCAACTTCACAGCTGCTTCTTAACTTTGAAATGCATACGTATTTAACAAGAATTTGAAAAAAATAAACTTTCATTTATGATCTGAAACATTTAGACTTCATATTTAAAATGAAAACATATGTTTATTTAAAACAATACTTGATCATAGTGCGATGCAAAATGTTTGGCAAACATTTTCTTTTATAACTTTTTCATGTGTCATGTACATTATCCATATTTGTCACAGGTCTTTGAATCAATTTGTCTTGACATATGCATTTTTTCCAGTTGCCTGAGATCAGCCTAACAGGTTGATCCCCCTAACATACACCAATCTAGCAAGAATTTAACTAAAAATTTTCAAAGAATAAGGAATTTAACCACTTGGTGAAGAGAGGACTTGGCTGGATCCGTGATGGTAACAAAATTAACTTAAAAGCACTATAAAAAGCTGCTTCACTCCTGGTGTTATTTATATATGTACTTCAAATTTAAAAAACAATCTTGTACATTTTAAGTTTATAAACAAACAAACATGTCCATAAATCTACTGAAGAAAAAAAAAGGATGTAAAGATGTCTCACAAAAAACACCAGTCATTTTTTAATTTTCGACATACACTTTACATACATTGTATACATTTAGAGCTTAGAAATTAGAAATATTTACATTAAATTCACTTCTTTTACACAGAGTAAAAAGCATACAAAGCTCTTTCAAAATGTGTGCAATCTCAAACCAACCATCAATTTTAATAAGGGTCAATTTCAGTGTAAACTGCTCAATTATTCAATACTTAAACATTTTCTTTGGCTTATCCCTAAAACAGACCTTTTTATAAGTTGGGACATAAGTGTAGAGAAAATAAAATGTAATGCTTTTAAAAGTGTTATCTTAGAATCGGTAGGCAAGCAAATTAGAAGTTTTATACATTAAAATTTGTACTGCCAGATGAGACTTGTTGGTGAAAAGTAAAAAAGCGATATGATATATGCGAAATAAATAGTCTATTTTTATGTGTTACACATACAGTGTATAAGCATTGCTTGTTAAAATGTTATTAATAAAAACACTGTAACCAACTCAATTAATAACCTGCCTTTGAAGTTGCAGCAGTTATTACACGATAGCAAAGGTAAGTGCCTCCAATAGTAGTTTGCAGAAGGGAGTTTAGAGAGAAAACTAGAAGCGACTGAGCACAGATTCTAAGTTTGCACTGTACAGAGAGCTGTTAAGTTAATCTGGGTGCATTGCTGTACACTCTACGAAAGCCATGTCAAACTTCAAGATTAATCTCACCAGTTCTCTTTGCGACGCTTCATGAATATCAAATGGTTCAACAGAGAATCAAAATCTTGAAGTGCTGAAAATAGCCGAGATGAAAAGCATTGATACTTTGGTAACACGCTTCCAGTTAAGATGGCCAGGACACCTGGAGCGCATGTCTGATGATAAAGTGCCAAAACAAATGTTCTATAGCAAGCTTTTAATGGGGCACCAACTATGGGGAAGACCAACATTTCCCTTCAAAGACAACGTGAATAAGTTGCTCCAGAATTGCATCATGGTAATAGTCCACAGTGAATCTACTGCTTCAAACAGGTCTGCCTGGACACAACATATCAAAGAGGGAGCAGCTGCTTGCGAGTAGGCCAAGCAGAGTGTGCATGCTGGAAATAATGCAGCAACTCAAAACCAGAAGTGAATCTGGTGGACTTTCTGTACATGCCATGTGTGCAGTGACCACTATGCATCTAACTTTGCACTCAAATCCCACTCAAATGTAAACATGAATTAGGTGCTAGGCTGGATCTTATCGTTAACAATAGTCAATCATATATACTTCTATTAAATGATAAAAATGACCAGACTGTGAAAGATAGTCAAGCCTTAAGATATCAGTTCAAATAAAGGAATGTTGCAGAGTTTGCCGTTTACTTCTACAAAAATGTACAAGCAATATGTCTATTTACCCTAAAAAATACATACCCTTTACCTTCAGATTTAATATTTATATCAACTACATGTATATACTTTAAATAAAGGTATTTTACCAATTGCACTTTTTAAGTATCAACCACAAGTTTTTAAAAAAATTCTGATGGTAATAAACAGACAGCAAAAAGAATATTTTTCCTGCAAAAGAGTATTTCACAATGTTCATGGAAACCTAATGAAATTATCAGAGGTAATGCAATCCACACAATCATTCGTTTTCATATAATAGAAGGAATAATTAACTATGTTAATGGAAAATAAAGAAAAAGTTTACATGCATAAGCTCCAATGAACGCTTTCCTTCCTGCATACACACAACAATCTAATGAACTAGATACACTTGCACCTTTTATACTGCTACATATCAATAATAGTGAGCCTCTCATGTTGAAAACCATGAGCGAAGAGAAAATGCCATAGAATTTCTTATTATCTATTATTAAGAATGGAAAAACTCATATCTTCAATTTCTCAAATATTAAGCTATACTTTATTAAACAGAAATTTGCAAGCTTATGTTAAAAAGCGTTATTATTTATTTTCAAAACATGCAAACATACAATTGGTTGTAATTTTTAAATTACACTGGTCATTGCCTAATAACCAGCCTTCTTATAGCCCTCTTCCCTTTTATCTCCATTCGTTTTAATGTATACAGTTATTTGCTATTGCAAATCACTCCCTTTCTAGCCCCATTCAAAGGTAAAATTTTGTATAATGACATGTTGTTTAACCTGTTATTCTTAATCGAGAGTACAAACTAATGACAAAAGTGACCCCACAAACTTGATTTATACTATTATATCTAGATTATGTGGTCAGACTATTGCATTCGTCATTTTGCATGTAAGACATATATGACTAATGATGGAACGGTATAGTATTCCTGTTTGCGAAGGGAAGTGTCCGAAATGGAGAATGGCCTGTCATGATGCAACCAATCCTAGCGTTCTCTCTTATCATGAATAGTAGGTGCAGCCAGGGCATGACAATGTGTCATTGATCCACTAGTCCAGAGCAATCACAAAGCTTGAAAACCATGACAGTCCATTATAATGTACGCCAGTAAATCTCTGTCTCATTTTGATCAAACCATATCTTATTAAATTAATAAAACCAGTTGCAGGGAACACTAGAAGAAACTGCAAAAATGTCTACATATGACATGTAAGTAAATGTCCTTAATATTGAAAACTGCCTTTACAGCCTGCTTTGACTCACACCACACCTTTTATTTCCAGAGAGGAGGGTTATTAACCTTTTCCCATCGCACGCTCTTAGCTTCTATTATTCCCTGTGCGTGTTAGGCTGCCTTGCTGGCTATTCCCTGCGTACGCACGTTTTTCAAACATTTTCAAAAAAATCACCAAAATTCACAGAATTATTCTATTGCTATGTGTTTGGTATGGATGGAAATTCCGAACACAGGAAAATGGTTTGAAAAACATAATATATCTTTATTTTGTAATTTCGAGATGAAAAAAAATTGCAGAGACAAGTCAAACTATGGGATCATCAGGCCGATGCGGCTTGGCTCTAACGGTAAATCTAGGTCAATCATCAACGAGATGCAGTGTGTACGGGCAGAATAGACAGGCGCCGTATCGAACGGATGCGGTGTAATGGGAAAAGGTTAAGCGATGTCCACTGTACCTAAAACATTAGCATGTACATTTTTTTTCTTAGTTTTTTTTTAGGGCGGGAGGGGTTGGGTAAGACATATCTAGGGCAAAATTCTATGCAGAGAAAGATGATGAAAGAAAGCATTTGTCTTCCATAGTACAATATATTGTACAAAATGTACATAAGTACGTAAATCTGTTTTGGTGGCTTTTGCTCATTGGTTATCCTTACAAGATGTTTACCATGATGCAAAGGTCTGACTTAATAAAAAATAAATCTTTGGTTTGCCTAAATGAAATATTTTTTAAAGAACTCAACATTATCTAGAGCTATGAAACAGTCTGTCATCTTGGATACATCTGCAGAACACAAGGGCAAAATGTTTGCATGTAGCGTTCCCACACCTTGACAAGTTTTGGTGAAGATCTGAGGCAAAATATAAGAACAAAAAATATGCAACAGTTCACTTCTTTTTTATGTAAAGATGGTTCTCTAGGATGGCAAAGAGAGTGAAGAACAAAAAAAAAGGATTAGCCAGCTTTAAATGATGAGGATCAAATTCTTTCATCATTCATAGCCCCCCACCCCCCTTTTTTTTTCCCTTTTGCAAAATATTAGGATAAATCACTCAAATTCTCAGAAAAGATAAACAAGAATGGTTAACTAGCTTGTTACAATGATTGTTTTAACCAATTCTGTGTATGAGATTTGGTCCTAAGTATGTCACTAAGTTTTAGACGCTCAGGCTATAATCAATTTGTACAGACTTTGTGACCAAACAACTATATGAATGCATGAGTCTTGAAAAATGAGGTAAGTTTACTTGAAAAGGGTGATTGTTACTAGTGTAAAAGAAAAAAAAGAGTGTGATAAAAAGCAAATCTAATTCTATTCCTGCTTGTCTTAGTGCTTCTGCTATTAATAAACTATAACACTTCCTCTGCTCCCTCTTCTCCTACCCTTAACACTATATCCACTGCAACAACCACTGCTACTGCTGCTATTCCTTTTAATGGCTTCCAACAACGGCTCGTCTTTCAGGTTATACTTTATTATCTCCTAAATAGCCTGTCTCTTGTGGATCATTTCACGCAAAGAAGAAAACGAAAGAGAATCTTTTTTGTGTTAGCACTACCTGTTGTAATTACTGACTGCTACAAATACAGTGGAATCCGCGAGAAGTCAACTTTCTTGAAGTCAACTCTCGGTTAAAGTCAACACCTCGCAACGGTCCCGTTTTTTTCATTCTTTATTTAAGTAACTTTATTTCGCATTAAGTCAACAGCTTCGGACCTATTTCCGCTTAAAGTCAACACCTCGTGGTCAAATGGAAAGATATAGAGAGACCCCAGATGGGTCTTGGGAGAGACAAAGAGATACATATATAGCGAAGGTGGGTGGGTGGGCACTCATTGTCTCCAATCATAATTCAAGACAGTATCTGCAGTGCAAACCATATGATAGATACTGCACTTGGTTTGTCCAAGACAGCACAGCTTCATTGTGTAAGTAGCCAGGAACAACTTTAGGATATTTAACAACCTTCATCAACCATATTTGGTTTTCTTTGCCACTTTTTAGCACCTGTGGTGTCAAGGAACAGTTCTTTCATCCATACTGTTTCTAATATATATAAATGACATTGATGAAAAATTCGCAGAGAACTGTGAAACAAGCTTATTTGCACCCTAACCCTAAAACTCCAACAGACAAATCCGCCAAGCTGCGTTGCCTTCCTGAGGGAAATAGGGAAACTACCCCAGTGGTATATGATTAATCAGTCGTGTAAAAACAACAACAGCACCTGTGTTTTTAAATTACATACTGAAATACATTACCTAAACACATCTAGCTGCTGCGCTGTATCTTTAAATGAAGACAGGAAGAGTTGAACATCAGACTTACTCCACAACATCTGAACCCAGGGCTCAATCAGCTACATAAAGAGTATTCATAAAGGTACATTTTAAGTAATCTACACATTAGTGAAAGATTTGATATACTGTCTCATGACTATTCATAATCAGGGAGGTGTTGAAAACTTGAATTCGAAAAAGGATTATTCCAAAATAAATTTTTCCCTGTTTTACTACTTTGATCAAAAAAATTTCAAAATTATTTTTATAATTTTATTTAAATTTTAGCGCCTAGAATTTTAAACTTAAGAGAGTACAATATATCATAATGTTTGAATGTAAAAAAAAATTGTTTGTGAATCATACAAACAGGTTGATCTAAAACAAACCAATATAAATTTTGCATACTTTTCTATGACACTTAAGGGCTGATCGGTGACTCTGATGTAATAATTCCCTACATTGTTATTTTAATGAAAGTACAGTGGTATCTTTGACACTCCAAGAAAGTTCAATAGATGGATAAAACCGGCAATCAAAAGAACAAAGACTCATAATTATCTGAAACTTCTCTACAGCAGAAGAAAAATGTTTTTTGACTTGGAATAGAGGAAAAGTAAAATAATAAACTGCTACAATTACACTCCTTAAAAATTTTAATTACTTGCCTTTTCATAAATATCTATGAATATGTCTCTAGATTCTTTGCTGTGATTCAGCCCATAAGCAATGGTGATGATTATTTTGGACACAGACTGTTCAAGAGAGAAGAGAGAGAGACAAGATGCAAATATTATGATACTGATAAGTAGCATAAATACCTTACAATTTAAAGACGCCAAGCAAATTGAAAAAAATGTATAATTAAAACATTGATATCCTGTAACTAATTTTTATGACGATTTTGTAGACAGAATGCACAGAAGAGGAAAGATAAGGCAATATTTAAAAGTTAATCAAAACAATATCAACGTACCTAAACTAATGTTAACAATACAACTAAAAGGATTTTTACATCATTTAACATGCTGCACACCCATCCCAGCATTATATCAAGATTGAGTAATTTTTTAAATTAATAGGGCATTAAAACTAAAAGCCTATGTAAAAATTAAGTAAAATAAATTACCCTAAAATTTGAATCCATTTCAGTGAGAACTTTCTCATTCATGGACTGCTGCAGTGCTCTAAGCATCAAGCTGAAATGAAAACATGAAAGCAATAAAGTTCTTTGAAATCTTGACACAGGGTCATATAAATGTTCAAGGAGCTGCTAATATTTATCTATTACCTCTTAAAAACATATATTATTGAATTTAATAGCATAAGATAATTAATTATCCTTTCTCTGCTTTACATAGGCTAGAATGGTGGTTATTGTAAAGTTTGCACAATAAATTTGCTTTAAATGTATTCAAATTACATACATGTGTTTTCAATAGGGGTAAAGACAAAATAGGCTTTTGTGAAGTGAGACATTGCAATGCAACAGTAATAACACTATTCAGTTTTTACCAATTAAAATTGAAACATATGATGATTTAAAAGTAAATTAGTTTTCAAGTATTTTAAAGTAGAAGGTAATTCTGAACAAACTGAAACTTTATATATGTTTTGCAGCATGAATAAATAAACCAGAAGCCAAAAATTATTTTCACACAAAAAGTTTATTTTCAATACTGCTTCTTTGGAACTTCACAGAATTGGAACTATCATAAATCTATTTATGAAATAAAAAATAACAGGAGGATATAAGTTTTACTTTTACATTACACAGTGGGATAAAACTTAAATTGTTTTTATTTGATTCAACAAAGATGATGGCAATTATGTTATGTTGCTATCTCTAATGACATTTAACCTTACCCCTTATGCTCCTCGACATAATCTCGTTCTGTGAGAACCTTGACTTCTCTAAGATCCAAAAGAAAATCACGGTCCATATCGACATCCATGTCTTCATGGTCCTGACAATCTACCAACCAAAAATTAATAGCTCGACATGTAGGCCAATCATTTTTTTGTTTGAAAAAAAAAAAAACAGGACAGAGGCATTGTATCAGCAAAGAATAATATGTTTACTATTCATTCATGGTAACCATACATTAAATTTTTTAATTTCCATACGCAGTATTTTAATAAGATAGAAACCTAAAAGATCTTGTAAGGTTTCTTACCTCTCTTTTTGCCACTTATATTAAAAAATGATACAATAATGATGATGATGATGTTAATGATCAAAAAATAATGATCTCGATGACTGATGGGAGTTAATGAAATTAAACAGCTATACCAAAAGAGTTAATGTTTTTTTTAATGATTATGCTGATTGTTCTAAGTAAATGGGTGTGCATGCTTTGACCTTGGTGACCTTTATTATTATTTACTGCAAATCAGGGGGTGTTTATAAGATAGAGAATGTGGTGGCGTCTGGGCTATGGATCGAAGCTGCGGAGATGAATGCTAGTGGTGCATATGCCACTTTGTCAAGTTATCGCGCCAAGAGTCAGTCGTATAAGTATTAATTGTATTGGGGAACCTCGTGGTCTTATTGTATTGTTCATTTAAATTTTGATTTATATCATATATGTCCATTTCATAGTAATGCATTTGAAAGCTGCCATTTTCATTAATTCTAAAATCAGAATTTACATGTTTATGTTTGACTACAGAGCAGTCAATAATTGAAAGGTTAAACTCTAAGTTTTAGCTTAGAGGGTCATCACTCCCCTAACAATGACACCAAAATTAATGTTATTTGCTAAAAAAAATTGATAGTGACATGGGATATCCAATCTTTGAATTTAAATATCTTTTTTTTAACTTAAGAGGCATTGGACTACACTTAGTTGTGAGTCAAAACACAATTTTTTTATTCACAATTTACAATTTACATTTAATATTCAATAATATTACAAATATGTATACATATTGTGGAGCAATGCGGCGCAGTGGATGGCCCATTGCATTCAAGATCCAGCAGATGCGGATTTGATTCCCAACCATGATGAATGTTGTAATTGCCTTAGAAAAGAAATTTATCCACACTTTCCTCCATCCACACACCTGTAAAATGGGTACTGGCTAAAGGCAGTATTTTCAATTTGTGGAATGTTTGTATTTGAGCTCTTAAAAGGCAGACATACTGTAATGCTCTGAAATATGAGTTGAATTTCCTTTGGTGTGTATTGGCATGCTGGGGGAAATATGTAAAGCCTTCAGCGGTAGAAGACTATATCTTTTATCTATATTAAAAAAATCTATCCATTTTTATGTTCATATTCTGTTTTATGTCATTGCATTTTTCTTTTATGTGGATTTGTTGTATCTTTAATTTATGATACAATCGTCTATATATGGTACATACCTATGTAATTTAGAATTTTTATTCTCTTTCTTCGAGATGAAAATAGGCATAATAGAAGTAAGTTATTTCAATATTTCAGTAAGTTAAATCAATAAAAACAAAAGAAAAAGAACAATTCAATTCATTTCATCTTTCTGCTAATGTATAGGTTAGTGTAAATTACTCATTTTTTTTCCATTCTATCCAAATGAGTCTTAATTTGCACGGTCTAGTTTGAGATATAGGCTTTCAAAGTTGAGTGGGTGTTTAGAGGTCAAAACTCTTTAAACTTAGCTAATGACACTAAAACCATTTTTGAACACTGTTCATTGAAATTTCATGTTTTATGTGTTTGATTTCAATTGTTATGGTAGCTAAGCACTCTAAAACTTAGTAGCAACTTTGAAGGTGATTTTCTCCCCTTTCTATAATTTCACAAGTCTTAACAGTGCCAACTTCAAATGGCTATAACTTTACACAGAAGTGTAGTAGAGCATTTCTGTTTGTTTTAATTTTAAGATAGAGAAGATAAGTGTTTTTGTGATACCAATATCTCAATACTTTCTAATTTAACCTTTAACTCATTTGGACTGGTTGCAAGACATTTATATAATGTTTGAATTCTTTGAAGCCACACATTGAGACCTAAATGGCAATACAGATCAATGGATGAGCATAGTGACCCAATCGATAAAATCAATTAAGCATACAGGATTTTCTTTTGAATCTCTCAATCATACATTACACTGTTTGTGTCCTCACCTTCAGAACTGTATGACCAATTTGATATCATGTGATTAGCACAGGCAGCAAAATCTGCAAAGGTCATATAATTGAGTTTTTTCTTCCCAGTTTCAAACCGGTTGTTGGAGATAAAAACTATGGCAGCATAGTCTCTGTGAAAAAAACATTTAAAAAATGAAATTGAAAATCTACACAAAGAAGAAAAATAGCACTAATTTTGTGCCAAATTTGAGATAAGAACAAAACTGAAGATTCCTTCAGATAAAATGAAAATCACATAGCTTATTTAGTTGTAGAAATGCTACTAGTTCATTGTAAAGAGTCTTCAGTAAAATAAAATTTGGAGAAACCACTTAGTTCAGAATACTTAGATTTCTTGCTTTTTTATTGTACTGAATACTGAATTTTGAAATGAGCATAGAGAGGAATTATTTAAATTATGAAATACACATGCACCAAAAGTAAAAATGGTAACTGGAGAAAGTTAACAAAAATATTGATTAACATGACAAACTTTGCTAAACTCTCTTTCAGACAAAAATGCAGCTGTATGTTATCTACAAGTCTCCCTCTCAACTCCTCGACTGTTTTAAACACTCTTTTGGCATTGTCAAACTGCAGAGAGAAAAAAAAAGGAATAAATATGATCGATGGCTCAGGATTGCAAGATAAAATGAAAGACATCACAGTATAGCTTATGGACAAGGAGACTGATTATCAATAAGGAGACAGTACAAAAATCTTCTGAACAAAAAACTATTATTTGATTTTGAGACTTCATTTTATCACATTGACTTGCATAAGAATATTTTTCTTTGCTCAGATTTAAATATTTTTCCACCCACTACTTTTCAAAGAGATGTCAAAAAATAAATTACCAGTTCTTAACAAAAATTGTACTTGATGGTTAACTTTTTTATCATCTACAATTTTTAAAATGTATTTATAGATCCCTGAACCATTTCAAGAGATTTGATGAGATAACCAGAAATTCAATAAAAACTTTATTGTAACGTATGTACAACTTGTTATACCTGTCTCCTGCAGCTTCTTACAGACACACCAGTTTCTTCGCTGATATCGTCAAGATCTTTTCGACTTCTTGAATTCAACTTTCTTCCAAAGATCTCACGAATGACAGGTGCATCAAAGCTGTAGTACCTGTTGCAAAAATTGATTGCAATAAGTTACAAAAGTACAAAAATATAATGGGCACTTTAATGTTACCATTAGTATTATCGGATTATCGGAACAAGAGAATGCTTAATGTGTAATTGCTACACCATTCCTAGAGCATGGGTTCGTAATTTAAACAAAAAAGAGACAGAGAGGAAGAGAAAATTGAACAACAAAGTTTCAAACCCTACACCTTCCACCCATACAAATGTACATTATGGTCAATCTTTTATATACCTTAAACTGAAAGATGAAAGTTATTGCTCACTGAAATGTGACAGAGCTAAAATTTTTAAGAGGTATGGGTAACTGCAGATATATAATAAAAAGATGATAGTACATACAATTTGAAGACCAAAGGATTTAAAAAGAAAACGATAAAAAGATACATTCCATGTTGCATTCTTTCTTTTTCTTCCCCCTTCTTATTGGCTCTATAAAAATGAAAAAATTGAAATTGGAACTCGTAAATTTTAAAGAATTTGAACACACTTTTGGATAAGTAGGCTGGTTGTATCACCATCTAGTTGATAAACTGTTTGGTAACCCAGTCGTGGAGGGGTTTTCAGCATTTCCTCCAACCCAACAAACAGGCGGTAATGATCCACAATGTCACTGTGCAGATCTTCCATTGTTATGCCATAGGTCTTTAAGTTGATCTTTTTCTGTTCCAGCATGGTGGCTTCGGAGGCTGCAATGACAATTTTAAAAGTTAACATACAGGCAATAATTTTCTTTTTTTTTTTTTAACAGTGGCTCTGGTTTTATGGAAAAAATTCATGATACAACTCTAGTAGATTTTTAAAAAAATTTTCTTGTGTACATCTTTCAATTTACAAAAAAAATTTCAGTTTGTGAATACAGCACTTCTTTTTAAAAAATTCTGATAAATTTGACACTATTCTATATAAAGAAAATAGTCTATACTAGAAACAAAGTAGCCCTACTCATGCAGAGTGTGCTACTCCAAAAAGGGTAAATCTGTGCCTCTGGTTTTTGCTCTCAAGGCTGAGTAATTGCACTTGACCACCTGGGCCTGCTCACTGACCAAGCCTGAGAAAATCATCTTCAAGGACGCAAATAATTCAAGATGTAAAGTGAAGTTAAGTAAACCCATCCTTAAGAACTGACTGCCCACTGACATTTGTTATTTACTTGCACCGTCTCACATGTTAGCTGCCCATTATTCTACAATCACAATGTACGCCTAACATTACTATAGACGTCCTATATCTTTTTTGCCTTACATTGATCATCTGCTTCACTTGACACAGGGTTTGGCTGGTTGACATAATTATGGTCCATTCCATGAAAAGTCAACAAGAGTCGACAAAATTAAATTTAATCTTTAACTCTTGGGCGCTAGACAGTTTATAAAAAATACTTTAGTTGCAAGAAATTAATTTTTAATCAGAATTTTAATCATCTTTTTTTTTAACACAAAAAAAAATGTGTGCAATACAAAAAAATGTGTGCAACTTGAAGAGGAAAGTCATATTTCAGGAGCAACCTAAACACCATTCAATACAGAAGTGCTGTTTATAAAGTAGACAGTTCATATTTTTAGTTGCTGTTTTAACAGTGCTCTTTTTGGGAAAATTTACAAAGCAAAAAAAAAATATTTCTAACATCACATTATCATCAATTCAACAATGACTGTTAAAATTGTGTCCTACGCTAGTATTTATAGATCATTTTTAAAAAGCTGAGAATCATTTCTATTAAAAAGAAGGTGAGGACAAATGCCGCTGTGGGGAAAAAATGTCCCAAAAAAAGAAAATTTAGGAGAAGGGCTTTAGAAGATTATAAAAAGTGAAATGAAACAGGTATCCCTTCAAATTTGCTTTGTACATGTGCTCCGCGCATTTTCCTGAGAGGTCATTATGACAAAGTCAAATGTACTAAGGTCAACATTAGAAATACAAGAATGTTCACATGAATGCTGGAAATATTGAAAAAAAATATATAAAAATTGAGTCTACCACAATATATCAAAAGGTTTGGTGAGGCAGTCTCCTGTTGTTTTTGGACAAACTGGCATCCAATCCAACAAAAATTTTAACTCTAGGATCCAGACAACGAACATGATGGTATATTTTTTTTTTAATTGAAACAGTCATTACACATCAATTGACAAATATGATTAAGAGGTTGTTAGGATTTGTATAACCTTAGAAACAAAAGTGACCAAGAGTTACCTGAAATAGCCCACCACTTCCAATATGCGACTGCGCTTTTCTCCACTCGCCAAATCGGTATCTTGGGGGAGGGGGGGACTGAACATAGTCATGTATCGAACTGACAAATGGGGATAATTTGACATGCCACAAATGAAAACAATAATTTTGCTGACCCAATTTTCTTCATTTCATCAAAAGGCCAAATGCACAGAACCTCATGATACCAAACTAGTGCCATTGTTGATTGTTTTAGATCTAGATTTTAATGATTAAGTCTGGATGTGGATATATGCAACATTCGGCACTCTTAAACAATTGCAGTCCCTAGCGATTTCAAGCTGGGTCAATCTAGAAATATCGACAAAAGTCAGATAGAATTCACAAACTTACATACAGTGGAATCCGCGAGAAGTCAACTTGCTCGATGTGAACACTCGATTAAAGTCAAAACCTCAAAATGGTCCCATTTTTTCCCGTCTTTATTTAAGTAACTTTATTTGACATTAGGCCAACTGCCTCGAACTTATTTTCACTTAAAGTTAAAGTCAACCTCTCGTGGCCACTTGGAAAGAGATAGACAGACCCCAGTTGGGTCTTGGGAGATACGTCACAAAGAGAAAAGTGGATGAGGGTGGGTGGGCGATCTTTTTTCCATTCATGATTCAAGAAACTGCATGCTTGCCTACCTGGGCTCACTGGCCTAGCGAGGGCTAGGAAGAGGTGGAGGAGGGATTAGTGCGGCTGGACATACGACAGTGACTTGTGGCTAGTGCTGATTGGAGCAGTTCACCTATATTCTCCAACTCCTTTCTGCTTTGCCAATCCAACAAATTTAATATTGCGCGCACACAGTGTTTCCGTGCACAAGCCCGTGGGTGCATTTAGCCTAGATTACCATTCATCATTTCTCAAAGTAACTTCTAGTGGTCGCACTGTGCTCTTTGAAATTATCTAGCTCTCACACTTGGACTTGCAGATTGCACTATGTTATAACTGCAGATTATGAAAAGTCTATATCAGGGCTTGAATTAGGTGTTCAGAAGGGCAAGCAAAAATTGCCTCGGTGAGGCCTGAAAATCAGAAGGCACCGAGGCAATTTGCTTGGGCACCAAGGCAAAAGTTGTAGGTGATCATTTTGTTGATTAAAATCAGTAACAATTTAGTAAATAACAACACCATTTGTTCCTTGCTCCCTACAAAAGTATAGAGAGGGTCTTTGTTTATTTAGTCATAAATAGAATTATAAAAAGTAAATCCCAGTTAAATCACATTAAACAAGACTAAAAATAGTAACACTCTTCTTTAATCTTTCTACCTCTGTCTGATCCATTTTCTTAAAGGCTGTTTATAATGCCAACTCCTCTCATCTAGACATTTTTCTTTCATGCTTCTGACTTCACATGTGTCACTGAAGTGTCTTTCTTTATTTTTATAATTCATCTATTTATAATGCACTGATCCCCAAATATTGTTGCTTTGCTGACACAGTGACAGTGACTGTTTTTGTGACTGTCCTCTGCGTGTGGAACAGAAGACTCTTGATGAAAATGTTTTCAAATGTGGTCCACCTTAGCCACTCCAGATTCCACAATTTCCACAATTTTATACTGCCAGTAGCAATTTTTGTCTTTTTCTTGTTTGTTTGTTTGTGTGGCTGCTGATGTTGATGTTAAGGTTTCCATTGGTGATGATAATGATGTATCATGTTGATGACGATGATGAGGATGATGATAAAATATGAGGTGTTCAAGCCCTGCTATTGATATATTCTATGTTATGTCATATAGTGTTTCATCTCTCAAAATAGCGGAAGCTAAGCTACCGCTAATTTTTTGGATGCAGGAGAAGCATATGATTCTGGCAGGCGATGATAAAGACGATCTGAATAGTTTATTAACTCAGTAATTAATAGAATTTATTATTATAGTAGAGTGAGTGATATTGTCAAAGCCTAAAACTACGTAGGCCTACATTTATCATGATTTCAAATATTTCTCTCTCTTTCCCTCCACTCTCTCTCTCTTTCTCTCTTTCTCTCTCTCTCTCTCTCTCTCTCTCTTTTTCTCTCTTTCTTTATCTATTTATCTCCCCCCCCTCCAACACTCACACTCACATATAAATATGACTAGATCTAGATCTCTTGTATATAAGCGGATCTCCGTTAGTAGCCCAATATTGATATGGTTAGTTATTTGAGTTCATAAATACGGTACTCGTGTGAAGTACATGTATAAAATCTTAGCATTTAATAGAAAATGCATCAAATTTCTCGCCATTTTTCGGTGCTTTGACCCAGATCCCTTCTTTTGCTTTCGCGGTAAAGTGGCTCTTGGTCCATGGAGCACAAAATGTAGAAAACTTTGTGTAAAACAAAACGTAGAAAACTTTGTGGAAAACAAAACGTGCAATACTTCGAGATGCGTTACGGCCCTTGCCATTTCCAAGAAATTCCCCCGTCCAGCTGGTAACAGACTTTCATTCATTACTGCTCGCTTGTAGACCTATCATTTTTGCATGTATACACTCCCCCTACCCACCATCACTATGCGTCGGCGACACTTTGCATCGATCGATAAAAGGCGTGTGTGGGAATACATAAAAGACAGTAGGCTTTAGATCTATTCGTTACCGCTATCTATAACAACTCTTATTGCATTCGTGAAACTTCGCTCACCGCGGGTCTTGCCGATGGACGATCAGTCCAGGTCGGAACTGATGATGAGGGCACAAGACACAGCGCGAGACCGAACCCTGTCTCAACGGAAGACCGCATTATAAAGGTATATTGTACTTCGACTGAATTGATGGTCGGCACCATTTTTGTTGGTCACCCGAAGTTATGTAATTACCGGTATGTTATATTTTCAACAAAACAAAACAAGGGCATGGCAAAAATTGCCGCGGTTGCCCCTCTGATTTCAAGGGCATTACGGCAAGTTGCAAGGGCACCACGGCAAATTGCCACGGTGCCGCGGTCTATTTCAAGCTCTGCTATATACATGTACTTTTATCCATTTGATTTTCACCTCTTGCAAAATGTCAGGGGGAAAGTAGTCCTTTGACATACGTTCTCATTGTGAAAACCAAATTCAAATTGTGATCTTAAACACTAAGTTTTAAAAAGGGTGCCTATTTTTACTTAAAAAGGGCATACTGCAGTCCAATCTTAGAACACAGGTCTGTTACTTAAAAACATCCCCCCCTCCTTTTCCTGAAAATGTATTAAGTCAACCTTGCTTTAAAAAGTCATCACTTTTTTTTTTGGTCCGCAGGGGTCCACTGTAATATTGGGCTTGTTTTCAAGGATTCATTTTAATAAGAAATGGGCCAAAACATTAAATTTGTTACAATCTAGATCTACTAAAAAAGCACTGTTTAAAATACTAGGCCTAGACCTAAGGGCATTTAGATCTAGATCGCATTTCTTCAAGATTGCCAACATTTTATTAGAACTCACCTGAGTACCCTTTTAGCCATAAGTCAAAATTGTCAAAATTAATGGCACAGCAGTTTCCGACGAACACTTCAACTTCATTCATAGCGTTAAATCCAAAGTCTAGATCTAGACTAGAATTAGAACAGATTTAGGTAGATCTAGAATCTAGATCTAGATCTATGCAATAGATTTTAGAAGATCTCAGCATAAATTTGTCGAGATTTTCTAATCTATCATAATCTAGATTCAAGATCTAGAGATTCTGGGGAAATTTTAATAAGAAAAGATTATCTTGACTTTGAGCCTATTTTTCTCAATCTCAAGCTAGACCTAGATGTAGTAGAGCAGAATGGACTTCAGTCATCTCTAGAAAAGCTTTCAAATAGAAAAAATGATCTCGATTAGGCTGAACCTAAGCCGACACTGTACTTTACTTTTCAGTTTCAGTTTGCCTTCGTAATGTAAACAAAACAGGAGCTCTTTTATAAAGAAAATAAATAAGTTGGTCATCAGAGTGAGGGCGTGACCGTCGAGCAACAGGAAATGCTCGAGGCATAGGCATAAGATCGTAATCCTATGTTGAGTTGTTGACTGATTCGTATTTCTAGAAATCTATCTGGTTGAGTCAGTCACGACAAAGTTGTTATGTGTCAAAGATTTAAGGAGCGCATTCTTCAGGCTTAGATCTGTACCCCTACGATTGATGGCAAGTATTAGTAACTAGATCTATTCTAGTTTGAAAGTTTCGTTGTAGTACTTGTACTTATGAATTAGATCTACTTGTAGACTCTAGCTAGACTAGTTTTATCTGTCTAATCCAGATAGATAGATCTAGATCTATAGATTTAGTAGTAAAATAGCATTGTGTTCATGAGTCCGCTAAACAAGTAAACTACGTAAGTAAGACGATTCTAATGCCTATCCCTAAAATCCCTAGAAGTAAGTATACGGTTCCCATATAGATCTAGAATATAAGCCCGAACAGGTGGGAAAAGGCCTTGGAGTAAGTAATGTAGAGACAGGTTTTGACCATGACTTTTTACAACTCTACTTACATTACAACTCGAAGACTGACTAGTCCTTGAGCGCTGCAGTTCACTGTTCAGCCTCGGCAGGCTTCTCCGCCTTTTTTCTGTTATTCCACGGAGTACCGGGTCAAAGGTCGCCAATTTCTCCACTTGATAGGCCCTCTAGTCTAGATGTAGAGATCTAGTCTCTAGAAACTTATAAATGCCAAGTTATCCTATTCCTAGTAAGGGTAGTTGGGCCACTCCATTCAGATCAGAAGTTTAGGTAAAAAATTCTATTATGCCACTGACTCACAGTTTTTTGTTATTTGTCTATGAAATATATAGGCCTATATTCTAAACACCAAGATTTCAGAAACAATTCTTGTTGACAGAATATTTAATTTTTTTACTCACTAGATACTAGATGATAGATCAAGATCTTAAAATTTAACATGTTTTTTAGAAGTTCTCTTGATTTGAACAACTGCTGTCCCAAACTAGAGACTTTGCTAGGTGGATAGAAATACAATTACATACATGTATATCGATATAGACTACTTAATAACATTAACAGCTTCATTCTAAAAGTAAAACCCACTCTCTGACAAAACGAAGGGATTGATACTTAAATAGATCTAATCTATCAATATTTCTAATGAACCTGGCAAAGAGTTTCAAAGACCGCAATTTCTCTTGAGAGTGTGTGTTTTCAAGGGCTGCTCAGTCTATGTATACGTAATTTACGTTTAGCTTCTAAAAAATGTTCTAAAATTTGCTATGTATACATGTAAGTGTGTGCATGTGATAAATGGGATTTTTCTGTACGCACTTAATTACCACCATCATTATTAAACTGTCTACAGTTAAAATTAAAACCACTAGATCTAGCTGTTTTTTTTTTAACTAAAACATTTTTTGTTTTGTTGTTAATTGCATTGTCTTGAGAAACTCCCGGTCCAAACACTTTTTTCAATCTATTTATGAATACCCACAAAAATTATTCCAACAAACACTTACAAAGAAAGAGAAGGTCCTTTTGGTGGTCTCCATTAAAAATAAAATGAAGATCATGGACTGCAATGAAAGATGCAGGTTGTAAAATTGGCCAGAAGAGGAATAGCTAGAGAAGTTTCAGGGTTTCTTCCCCTTGGAGTGCATAACTTTGAAGCAGGGGGATAGTTCACAGAGATCCAAAAGGGCTAAAGGCCGCAACATGGAAGCTGAGGAAACTAATGGTCTGAACTCCCATATATAGCGCTGCATATGTGTACATAGCAAATTTTTCTTTCAGGATAATTAGTGTATATTGCTCTCTATTTTTCAGTGAGAACCTTTTGTGGTTACTAATAGGCCCAGATTTTTTGCACCAACATGTAGACAAAATTAACCTGTGAGGTCTAGAATTATACAATGTATTCCCATATACACTGAAAAACACTAAATGCAATTAATATCTGTCAAAGTCAAACTATGAATTTGCGATTTAGACTTTTAGATTTAAGGTCAGCATAGCTAAATGTGTAACTGTAGGAAAATATTGAATGACGATATTCAATGTTGAACATATCTATTATATAAAATTTTTTTCACCAAGATCAGCCACCTAACAGTTAGTTCAATCTATTTCAAGCACAATTGTCTTTGTAGCAGATTCTGACATTGATCTTTCTGTAAGCCAATCAAGGCAATGGGCCATGTAGTCTACACCTGTCACTGTTGCGTAGCATAAAAGACACATTTTTTAGATATGAGCAGAGCATACTTAAAGAATTTTAGAGGCATTTTATTTTTAAGCTAGCACATGGTATGCTGTACTTGTCACGTATAACATGAAAGTAATGATATTGTGTTGACAGACAGATTTTTAATATTAAAAATAAATAGCTCAATTTCACAGTTATTAAGTTTTAAACTAATACTGTAATAGAAGGTGCATTTATAATTTTTTGTGTGTGTCCTTTTCAGAGTTTTCTCTCTGTCTGCCTCCTTCTCTCTCTCTCTCTCTCTCTCTCTCTCTCTCTCTCTCTCTCTCTCACTCTCCCTCCCTCCCCTAGTGCAAGACTGCTTAGAAACAGATTTTAAACTAAAATGGCATTTTTCAAAAATTTTAACCAAAGGTTGTAATATTTCTATACAAAATTACAAGCTAAAGATTTTGATGTCAATTTGAAATTATTTTTTGTGTGTTTTTGGTCTAGAAATGAATTTTTTTTTTCTTATAAATGTTTTATGATTCTTCTTAATAATCTTTTCTTTTTTCTTTTATCACAGACCCATACTAGAGCACTTTTTGTGATGGTGCCAGAAGAACAGCAAAACATATCGTGACAACCTTCTTCAGGCATGTCCAATATAATACCAATAGTGTCATCTTCACCACCTCCATTTGATGACGATGGGGGGTGGGATGATGAGGATGATGACTTTGGAAATTTCGCAAGTGCACCAAACTCAGATTCTCCTGAGAAAGGCGGAAACAGCTTTGCTGAAAATGATTTGTTTGAAGTGAACTGGTCAAGCACAGACACATTCCAAAATGCTGAGGAATCATCTGACAATAAATCGGGTCATGAAATTACATCTTCGCCAGTCAATTTTCCAACAGGTGAACCACCTGGCTTCCATGAAGTTGCGAATTCAGAAAGTTCAAAACCAATTGAAAAACATAAACAGTGCCACAAAGCTTCAAATTTGGAGTTGAATGTAAGTCCCAGAATCTTAGGTAAAAGAGAAGAAAGTCTCCATACAAATATTTACCAAATTAGTTCATCAGACATTCATAATAGTGCAACTGATGCTGTTCCCACTTCAGACTCATTTGATGGCCCAGAGCCTGAATCCTGTAATACAGGTCAAGAAAATAACTCTGAATTGCCAAATACTGGTGAAAATGAAACATCACCAACATCTAAAATCACAGAGTCTGTTGTCAGCAATGCTTCAATCACAGACTCTGGAGTATTTAGCTCTGATCTCTCCCCATCCTCCTACCCTGAAAGCTCATCCACTGTGCAAAATGGCTGTGATATTCATACAAGTCCCGATTCCTATGTGTCTGTTACTGCTGAAATGTCTAACAATGTTTGTAATGGTGATTTTAGTGATGAAGGCCATCAAACATGTTTAGAAGAGACTCAGGCAAAAAATGAATCCATTCAAAATGAAGAGACGGTGCCAAGCAGCCCTTCTCACAATTGTGATAGTGGTGAAAATGACGACTGTGGCTGGGGAGATTTTAATGAAGCAGATTCAAATACCTCCATAGATAAAGAAAACATGCCCTCCTCTGCTTTTGACAGCCATGAACATTCCACAAGCACATGTGACCAGAATGATAAATATGTCAATTTGAATGAATTTACTCAGGATAGCGTGAGTGCTGTCAACAGTAGTTTGAACGGATATGGAACACCAGATGAAGAAACAAAGCAACCCAGTCATTTGGCAAGCATTAGAAGTTCAAACTCTGTGTACAACAATGATACAAACTCCCCTAGAGATAATGAGTGTGATCCTATTACAAAGAATGAACAGGAGGTTCAAAGTGATGGCGTCCTCCAAAATAAAGAAGACAACCGCATGTTTGAGGCTGCATCAGTAGAACTGCAGAAGGCAGCTGAAAACTGTCAGTCTGACCTTCAGGCTGATTTTTTCTCTTCTAGTTCTACCCACGGCTCTTCTTTGCCAAATGATGAAAGATACAATGCTTTTGATGAGCTAAAAGAAGATACAAATTATACATCTGGTGTCAAAGACAAAGAGATGGACTCTAATCATGATTATTTAGCTGAAGAGAGACATATTTCTACAAATAATGATGATGTTGAGAAAGCAGAGCATAAAAGTACTTTAAATGATTGTGACAACGTCAGTGAAAAAACTGATGACAATTGCCTCAGTAAACATAAAGTTGGTGATCCTACTACTTCCCCTCACATAGAAAAAAATGATGATTGGGTTGACTGTGAATTTGTCCAAGAAAATGTTGGAATAGATGTTGTAAAAGATACCAAAGCTGATGATGATCTTGATTATACAGAATTTGGGTCTTTTGGAAAGAAGAGCAATAATCTAAGTGAAGAAGTAACCCCAATCACATTTAGGACAAGTGTATGTGAAAGTGATGAAGATGAGAAAAAAGAGGACATTGATCAAGAAAGCCCCCCACCGTTTGATGAAGTTGATGATGAATTTGGAGATTTTGGGGATTTCAGCTCAATGCCAGCAGCTGGTCTGTCTGGTGGGGCCGATGACTATGGTGATTTTGATCCTGGACGGAAAAAAGAGCCAGAAAAACCTTCGGGCTCTGTGGGTGATGACGACGATGATTTTGGAGACTTTGGAGATGCTTCTGGGGATCAAGACGGAGGGTGGGCGAACTTTGGGAACCACAGTGTTCCAGCATCTGAGTCTCAGCCTGAAAGTTCCAACAAAGATCACATGCCCAGCATTCCTCATGCTGTGACAGCAGCAAGTCAGGTACTCAAATAAAACTTTGTAAGATTTAAAAAAAAACTTATCTATTCCATTTTATAGTTACCTATATTTTTAGCACTGAATCAGCATCACTTTCAAATAATAGCAAGAGCTATATAGAAATGACAATAGGAGCCATGCTATATCATATGCAGAGCATGTTTCTTAGTTTCAAGAAAAGGCCATGCTGCTATGATAAATTTGTACCACTAAGATGAAGAATATGGACTTAAGGTTAACTCCAGAATTGAGGCAAACAGTTAAAATTTTTTATCTAAAACATATTTAGGGACTTGCAGTTATATTGTGAAAAAGATGGGGCTTGCAAGAAGAGTAGGCGTTTGCTAGTAGTAGTACAGTAGTATCCGGTTAAAAGCACGGCACTTGGGGGACCCAAAAAGCGTGCGTTTAGGAGATGCGTGCCCTTATGAAAAGTAGTAAAAAAATGACTAGTTATTACGATTTGAGTACGATACATAATTATAATAAAACCGCGTTGTTTCCCTTGATTATACAAACATCATGCATGGACGTTAGGTAGGATTAAGAAATACATCGTTTGAACGATCTTTATCTCTCTCTCTCTTTTTTTTTTTTGAGTAGGGGTCTATTTTTCTTTTTTTTTTCATAACAAGTAGTTGTTTCTTTATTTCCAAAGGTGGGATAAGTGAAACACATGTATCTTTTTAACAATCTCCGAGGCTTTAGGAATTTAAAATGGCTTGGAATTAGATCTAAAGAGATTGACAAAGGTTTAGACTACGTCTTGCATGATGTATAGATCTTCGTGAAATGAAAGAAAGGCTTGCGTTTAGCAATTAGGCCTATCGCGCCTGCAACCAAAAGGGGGAAACCAAGGGGGAGGGTAGGGAAGAGCCAATCACACAATGCTACACAGGCCAACGGCTAGCCTACAGTCCCCCTGTCACTGTCACTCAGTAGATTACGGTACCGGCGGGCGAGGTGTTGGCAATTTGCATCATCTGATTTATTCATCCATGCCCCACGGATCTTTTTCCACCTTTTACCCTCTCTCTTCACACTCCTGCCCCCAAGTCTTACCCTTCACCACAGAAATCCCCCCTATTCTTGGATTTCTGTGCCCTTCACACAACATGTGTGGGTGGATAGGCCTGCGTTTTAACAAAGAAGTTGCAAATTTCTGTGGAGTAATGCTGGCCATTCCCTCGAAACGAGCTAGCTTGCTATCGTTCGCATCCCAGTGGTTGCCTGGTAGTAATTTTTGCCGATTTCATAGCGTGCGTTTAGGGTATACTGATCATATAGAAATAAATGGGTCGTAGCGATTTGGCGTTAGTTTAACCGTAGCGTGCATTTAACTGGAGTGCGTTTAATCGGATACTACTGTACTAGAAGGTAAGGTGGCTGGCGTTGTCTTTAAAATTCAGTAACTTCAGATACCTTATTTGTCAATTGTGTTTGAACGTAATGTGGTTCAGGCATTTATGTTTGGGTACTCTTCAAAGTAGCAACAATAACTCACAATATTTGAAATTTGTATTATTTTAATTTAAAACTTTTTGTTAATTTACTTAAAAATTCAATTTTTTTCCTAGTACATCTTGAGTCCCAGCACTTATTTTAGTTTAATAATAGATAATCTTTTTTTTGTCAAATATTTTGCCACCCATAATTGCAGCTTGAAGACATTGGTTCAGGGGTGAAAGTCAATTTTTGCAGAAATTCCAATTTTTTCCAATTTTCTGGAAGTCAGGACAATTTGAAAAAGTTAAGACTTAAATTGTTAAGGAAAACCTTCCAAACTTCAGCTTCATAGAAAATTAAACACTTTGGAGTTCAACAACTGTGTGGGCCCTAGTAGTGTAGTTGTACCTACAAGTACTTTTTTTAGGTTGATAGTATCAAAGATTCTATAGGGGCAGCTATTGGTTATCAGTACTAGGCAGAACACTTTGAAGTGATGTTAAAACTGTCCTGCTCTTTGTGCATAAGGCACTTGCATCCCTGTTGGTTTCATCTAAAGCCAACAGCAATGGAGATTGTATTTTATTGTAAAAAAGAACTTGCATAAATTTGTAATTTTGTTTAAATATTTTTAATGACAATGCAGTTATGAAATTCATAAATTCATCTTTCTAGGGAAAAAGTAAAATTGCCTTTGCATTGGAGAAATGTTTCCCTGTTGGTATGGATACACCCCCACCGGCCTTCACCACTGGCAGCTCTCAACTAAGAATGGAGGAAACAGTAAGCAATACAAACTCTTCAACATTAGATCCTGAGAAGAGTGATGTGCTTCCAGAAGAAGAAGTGACAGCATTGGATGTTGTTGTAGAGCTTGGTATGGCCAATCCTCAGGAAGCAAAGCAGCAAACATGGACTGTTGTGCAACATCCAGCCAAGTAAGTACAACTATGTAACTTTTACTTTAATAGGCATGTCTTCAAAAACCAGTTTCAGTATTAGTTGTATAAAAATACAGGTACCTGAATTACCTTTTATCCAAATTTTAACTTGTATTTTATTTTTTCTGCTAACTAAAGCTGAAGAGGTAATTTTGAAATGTGTCCTATTTCCACAAAATGAGTTGACTTGCATTGATAGTCAATTTTTCTGATATGTAGGAATTTTATATTGGTGATGAACTGTTAAGGCAAGTTTACACTCAAAACAATATGGGTTAGACGACCACCAGCAGGCTAAACAAATCTAAATTAATAAAGAACTCAACTAGAGAGTTGGCAGTCAAGAGCAAAATTCTAAACATCATATGACAGATATAGTATTTAAAGGAAAGACAGAGAGGCAGAATAGGGTTCAGATAATATTGCAGAGCAAACAACTGCAACAAGAATTTTCAAATTACTAGAGAAAATAAGCTAAGCCAAGTTACACAATTTACCCAAAAGCTTATCACCCCAATTAATAGAATAACCTAACAATTACAATTGGTTTGGCCAAAATCTTATTATAATGGAAGGAGAGGTGAACTTTCAGACATATGGCTTTTTTGTGGGAGGCTTGAAAAGTGGGAAAATTAGCCTATCCATTTCAAATCATACTAAATTGATGCAAGGGGGGCATTTAGAATGGTCTGTGATCTCTGCAAATAATTATGCTTTTTTAATTCATGTGAAAACGGTGATGCCTATAGATCCCTGTTTTTTCCCTCCATTTTAAATCTATTTTTAGCATATGACAAAGAACTTTCAGGTAGGCCCTAAAGCACCATGAAGTCATGATTTGATTTGACTGAAATGATTTACAAAAAGATGACCAGGTCCCTGTGGATTTGACTACAAAGGAATCCGGATAAAGTCAACACCTCGGGACCGAAAAAAAGTGTTGACTTTAAGCGAGGTTGACTTTATCCATTTTCATGGGGGGGGGGTCGCAACATATTGCAATCTGTAAGAACTAGATAAATTCAACGAGCGCAGCGTAACCACTAGGAAGGTACTCCGAGAAATGATGAAGGTTAGCTTAGTCTAGATGTAAAAGCAAGGATGGAATGTTTAGGTGTGTGCACATGAACACTGTGTTCGCACTGGTTTGGCGAGGCGGGGAGGAGTGGGAGAACCATCATAGAACTGCAACTACAATCAGCACCTTTCACTGTCTTCTGTGCAGCTGCACTAGCCCCCCCTCCTCCTCCTCCTCTCTCCAGTAGTCCTCGTCAGGCCAGTGGGCCCAGGCAGGCGAGCAAGCACTGCATGCAGTGTCTTGAATCATGATTGGAAACAAAGAGTGCCCACCCACCCACCTCCGCTTTTTCTCTTTGTCTCTCCCAAGACCCATCTGGGGTCTCTCTATATCTTTCCATTTGACGAGGTGTTGACTTTAAGCAAAAATAGGTCCAAAGCTGTTCACATAATGTGAAATAAAGTTACTTAAATAAAGAAGGAAAAAAACAGGAGGTGTTGACTTTAACCGAGAGTTGACTTCTCGCAGATTCCACTGTATATCATTGATATACTTGCCCAGTTCTTTATTTCATCTCTACGGCTAATTTTACTTGTAAGCATTACTTTTGAGGAAAAAAACGTTTAAAAAAGGTTTTTGTGTTTGATTTAAATCTATATGTAAAGTAAATGTAAAGAAATTAATTGAAGGATATGTTAATTTTACAGTATGAATAGCATCACATTCAAAATTTATAATAGAACTGTCAGCTTGTGTGGGGTCTAAATAAAACTTAAAACATTGAAACTAATGAGTCCTTTGATTAAACTTTGCTTGTACCATTAATCCATTTTTTTTCATCAATTTATATAGGAAAGACCCCCGTGTTCGTGTTTGGGGACAAATGAAGGATGTTGATGCATGCCATGCTTTGGGCTATGCATGGCCAACTTCACACTGCAGTCAAGAGGTGTTTAGTACACTGCACATTGACACCCAAAACATTGTAAGTTTTTTTTTAAATCTTACCTTAAGTTAAACAGTTTTCTTGTAATGGAAATATTAATGTGTATTAGTATGATATGCTCCATAGTGTTTTAGAGATCACCAATATTTACTTTGATCTAAAAATATAGTTTTTTTTTGTAAATGTTATCTTATTTCTTTTTTTTTTTTTACATAAATTAACCAGACTTGTCTTTTGTTGAAATTGATTTCTTTTTTAACTCTTTATGAGGCTGTGAAAAATTTTTTTTTCAGAATATGAGTTTCATTCTGCCTGTTTGCAATTGTTAAAAAATTGAAAGGTAACTTAAAAAGAAATGTAACATATGATAACTTTTTTGCCTACAATATTGGCAATCAGTGAGATTGATAATGATACAGTGGTTACTGCCTAATACAGAGCTGCCAACCAGTACCGGTTCAAGTATTTTTAGTTCCAGAATGACTATCTATATACTGTAGTACTGGCCCAAAATACTGAAATTAATGATGATTTTGGAAAATTATTGTGGTTGGTAAAATGCAATGGGAATTATAATTTAAGTCCAGGCCTTTAAATAAAAGAAGGTCACATTCAATTTACACCAGGCTGTCTTATTCCAAAACTTGAGCTAATGTCTCTTGAGAACAGACTGAAAACACTCAAGAACACCTAACTGAAGAAAATTAAAATACAGAAGACGTAGCAACTTCAACAAGTAACATCCTCAATTCTGAATATAGGAGTCCCTTAATAATATCTCCTCTCTGTTAAAACTTGTTCTTGTTGTGAGTACTGAAATGCCTTAGGAAATACTGAAATAGGGGTTTAAAAGTACTGGAGACAGTAGTTTTGCTAATAAACCATCTTAAAGTTGAAAAACGGTCAAGGTTATTGTGTGAAGTGTGCTATGAGGTAGTTTTTCATGGGCAATTATTTACATCCATGGATTGTCCATGTCAAATGTGAACCAAGATTTTTATCCACAACTGCAAATGTCAGCAATCATGTTATCCCCATGTAGGTGGAAATCCACAATTTTCAGGGCTCCTTGCTGAACTCCACATTCTATGTAGTGCTCCCCACCACCCCCTATATATTTTTATTTTTCTCAGTACAAATCCATAATTTTGATTGTTTATTGCAACATTTGCTAGTTTTGTTGGTTTTTTTTCCAGACAGAGGCGTGAAAGTAGTTAAGTACAAAAGAATGTTTATTGTGATAAGAAAAATAAAACATTTCTGATGTTGTGGCATTCATGGAATAGGAGGTATAGTCAAATATCCATGATATTTTATTATATCTTTCCACAAAAATTTTAACTAAATCTGATTTGTTTGTTGTTTTTTTATTATAGCTTTTTACGCAGAAAAAACAAGCTGTGCCATTTTTTGCATCTGGCCTGGGTATCCTTGAGCCAACTAGAGGAGGAAGCTCTCCAGCAGAGGCAAAGAAGGAGAAAATCTCTGGCCTTGGCTCACCACTTCAACCTACTCTCTTAGATACCACAGCAAGCAGTAAACAGCCTCAAGCTCTACCTGCTCAGGTCAGCGAAAAAATATTAATCTAAAAAGTTGTTGGTTATGACAGTGAGTAGTCTTTATTTCTTTTCTTTTTAAATGGTGTTAACTTGTTAAGCAGAAATTCATGTCCCCTATTAAAAGAGTGATCAAGAAAGAGCGGGGATCTGGGAAGTTTAGGTGGTTTTTTTTCTATCATAGTTTTAAAATTGAGAACACGAACTGTTGTGTACATGCGTATAGTCTTTCATATTCAAATCAAGTGCAGTGTATAAATAGAGGAACACTGGAGTAATTTGCTCATGGTTTTCCTGATTTTGTTGCTCAAAATTTGGCATATCATTTAGAAAATTGGAAAATGCTAAAACAATGGAAGCCTATCTAATGGGGTAGAAAAGATGAAAGGTACATATTTACTGGGGCTTAGTCTTATTTTAAGTCAGATTAAAAAATTTGCTAAGCATCCAAATATTCTCACAGTTGCCAGGGTTTTTGTTGCCAGACAAATTTTTTAAAGTTATATTTTTATCAGTGGCTTTTTTTTTCAAGGCTTTTATTGTCTCTATTCAATCTCTAGGATATTCCTCCAGTGGATTTTGATTGGAGTGTGAGTGGCCTGACAAATCCCTTGACAGGTAATTGTCTTTTTTCATATCTTATGTTATTGTGCCCTTGGTTAGAAAAATCTTTTTTTTTTCAAAGGGCAGTACAGGCTAATTTTTTGTAATTGTGTCTATTTGCCAGGCTATAAAAGGTATACTAGTGTTAAATATATTAAATGCATTATATTCATCAGCTTGCCACTGTTTGATCAATTGACTGTAATTAATAATAAATAAAAGATTAGATGTCAATAAAGTAGAAACATTTATTTTTTCATAAAAAGGGCAAAATAGAGAAGAAAGCTGTCTTTAAAAGATGTTTGTTGTTTTTATATCTATTTAAAATGAAAGGGAACACAAATACATTAATTACAGTCAACTGATTATGTCAAAGTTCAAGATGGAAATGCTTAAATAGTCTGCTTTAGCTTAAATTAGGGTGTATTTAAAGATCTACCCATGAGCCTTGCAATTAAGATTATGCTTTATGTTACTATCATTATGTATCCCATATATAAACCGCAGTTTTATGATGCTTTAAACTGCAGACCAAGCTTTATTAAGCTGTGATGAGACTTCTTTCTCTCAATATGTTGAAATTCTAACCTCTTGACCTGTCTTGGCTCAATCTCTGCTATTTTTTTTTTATCACATCTTTTTGATCTGTTAAAATAGGTGTTTAAGTCATAACTAATCATATGGATGCATTATATTACATTATATCAGCTCATGTAGATGTCAATGAATAGTCATTGCTTTTACTTGTTTATACATAAACATTGATTTGATTCACTTTGATGCACATGTTTTCCTAGATGTGAAGCACATAGCAGACATTTTTTCTGTGTTCATTGAGTGTGAGGGTTTTGACTTAAATCCAGTTTTCTTAACCTTTCACTGTGTTCGAATCTGTCTACCTAGATCATAGATATATTATATCTCCCAACTTCGATTCTAACTCTTTCTATATTCTAGTGAGAAAGGAATTTTTTAAAAAGTTTAAGGTGAAAGTTATCATACAAATTATTATGTCTGACTGCATTTTTTTTTTTTGTGAGTGTAACTTATCATTCTCAGTTGACATATTTATAGTGTACACTTGTAGGAATCTATTTATCCCCTTACTAATTAAATTGTCTGTTTAGTCGTTGAGCTATAGGAAACCGTTTTATTCATTTCTTGTTCCACAGCCATGAAATAAAATGAAAATTATGTATTCAAAATTGAAAAGAAAAATTTTCTTTATTTACATTCGAAAATTTTACAAAAAAAGGGGACATGGCTGTTGATTTTTTTTTTTGCATTGTACATAGAGAGGTGATTAAAACGATCAAGACAGGCTTTTGTTTCCTCATCAGTTGGTCAGTAGGCCAAAGTATTTCTGAATTTCTGTTGTATGTCCCACTCTTGCAGTGTTCAAGTTTTTTGGCATTGCAAGATAATTTACCCACAATGCTACTTAACCAGTACTTACAAAGTCTTGGTTTCTAATAATTTTTTATTCCATATCTTGTACCTCTAGAGAGAACTAATTAAGTACATATATAGATTTATACATGTTCCTCTTGCACTTTACTCCAGCTTTGCTTCCTTGCTTGTAGGAGAAATAAGGCTAGAAATTTTTTAACAATCTCTGCCAGACTGTCCACAGATGATCAATTCATTATGTGTGTCAGTGTGTACTGTGTGCAGTCGTAGCAAAGTTGCTGCAATGTGTTACTGTCTTCTTGTTTTGCCTTTAGTTTTAAATATGCTTTCTTTTGAAATATTCATCGTTATAAATATAGAAGTGCCCCACCTTCATTTTTTTTTTTTGTTCATTTCAATTTGTAAAAAATAACACTAACTCTCTATAGTCTACATATCTCATGCTTTCTCAGACTCTATTCCTGTTCATTTCCTTATCTCCTCAATCTAGGTCTCCTTAGATCAGCAATACGCATTCCCTGTCCTAAAATCTGTCAAATCTGTCAGTAAGTTTCACATCTTGCGATTATCTTCTCCCCATTCCTCACCAGCAAACACGCTAGACTTAGATTTTCTTGTTGTTCAGGGAAGTGACTCTTGTGAGAAGACGTCAGGTGAGTTAAGTGCTTTTCACAAGCCAGTTGTTGTCATCTCACAGTGTAGCTTTTCTTTTTTTTATTTCTACTCATACCAGTGTTGTCAACCACTTTAAGATAAATCCTATCAATTGTGACTGCTTCATAAAAGATGCAAAGGAGTGATTGCATTTTGTTTGCATTATAATAACCTAAACCTTAACCAAGGCAAAATTGAGGTTTTTGCTCAAATTTGAATTGAGAAAAATGTTTTGAAGGGAAAGTATTAAATATATGAGCCCATGGGCTTTATGGCATCCATTGTTTTCCAAGCAATAACCTTACGCTCTTTCTTATAACACTAGAATAAAGGTGATAAAAAGTTTGCATTTTCTTTCGTTTTCTACATTTTCACGTTTTGTTGTTGTTGTAAATGTTTTACTTATGAAGTGTAAGTATTAACTGATATTGCCCCCCATTTAAGTCATAAAAATGATTATAACTTCTTCACGGATTTTGATCAATAAGGTAAAATTAGTAGATGAGAACTGATTGATTTAATTTAACATTGCAGGGTTTTAATTTACCTGCACTTATTCAAATGAGTGACTGCTTGGTACTAAAAGGTCATGGGAGATGTCAAACGCTCAGACTGTTCATGCGTAATGTGTTACGCCACCTGTGATAAGCTTTGACTTAAGAACAAAGTATTTTCTTAGTGTTTATGTTTGAAGTCTTGTCAAAGTCTTGATAGTATCTGAGATTACCGAAAAGAAGAAACTGGAAAATGGAAGTTTTGCCTGTAATCAAGTCTTAAAAATATCACTATGGTAAATACTGGCTGAGCCATCTTTAGTCTCTTCGGCTAGCCTTGCATTTTATTTACACCTCAAACTAGTCAAAATCTACTGTATCTTGTTTATAGTTGCAAGTTATATCTAGCTTAGCCTATAAGCAAATACACCTCAATAACACTAATGTGAAGGGGTGGAGCCAGCTAAGTTCCCGTCTCCAATAATTGCACTGAATCGTTGCAAGACACAAGTTTTGGCTGTTTGACTTCTTCCTGCGACCATTTCGTTCTTCATAAAAATATTTTTTTACAAGGATTATTTGATGTTTGTACCGGCTTAAGTTCTCTCTTTGACTGTTTTGACTGGTATAATAAAGTGAAAATTTCTTGTTTTGGGTGTACACTTGAAGGGTTCTACCCAGATCTAGCTACTTTGAAATAAATGACTAAAGTTAGCCTTTGTTATTTCTTATTTTTCATAACATCAGATGATATTTATGTACATGAAAAGAATGTGAATTGAAATAAAATTAGAGGGAAAACATGAAATTAAACAAAGCTCATAGTAAACATGCACTTTTCAAGCAAAATTGCAATAAAGTAATTTTTGAAAAATTTTACCTTTCATTGTTTTCCACTTTCATAGTGTCAAGATTTCATGATAAAACTATTCATTACATATAAAAATTACTAAATAATATCAATGATAAAAAAATTGATGACATATGTTTAGCACAACTACTGCATTGCTGATGCCATTATCCATCCTAAATGAAACCATTAATACGAAGGAGATTGACCTTTTTAAAGCTAACACCAGTAATAGCAACCGGCTGTGATGTAATAGAAACCATATCTCATATTTGCTTGCTCTCTCCATGCCACCAGATGAATGGGACTGGGGTAAGATGGGTAGAGTTGGCTCTCCCACCTTTCTTTTGTTTTCTAATGCTTTTCCTTTCAGTTTGGTTTGGAATGCAGTTTGCTACCATGTATAAATATTTTGAGTTTATGAGATTCACAAGCCTTTGTTTAACTCACTTTCTTGTACTTAAATAGTTAGCAAGGTAGCTTGTCTGAAAGAATTACACTATTACAATGACTGCTGTTACGAATAAAACTAATACCTTTTAGTCCATTCCCTCTGTCTTCTCTCTCTCTCTCTCTCTCTCT
>BMAT01008046.1:136460-159611 GCA_019649035.1 Elysia marginata | reverse complement strand
TCTTTTTCTCACCCTGTCTTGCTTTCCCCCTCTCTCACTTATTCTCACTCCCCCTCCTCCTTGCTGTAGCTCATTTTCCATGTTCCCCCATTTCTTTCTCTTTTGATGTCTTCTCTCATTTTGCAATTCTTTATCTTTCTAGCCCTGCCTTTGTTGTCTTATCTTATTGTCTGTTTCAGTTTCATTTTTGGTTTTAAATAAGAAGATTCGTCTTGAAATATCTTCTTTCATAAAATATGATTTTGCTCCAACTTTTATGTGCCTAAAAACAAACTTCATTTTTGCTCTGCGGTTTTTATTGGTTCCCTTATTCTGCTTTATTTCTCTATTATCTCTTACTTTCAGCCCCCTCCCCCTCTCTCTCTCTCTTTTCTATCCGGTCAAGCATCAAGTTGATCACTGTCATGGTTCATAATATTATCCCTTGATGCTATAGTCCAGTCATTTTGTTACCGAAAATAGCCTGACCAAAAAAATTGCAAGAGAATATTTTACATTATATTTCGGTCGAGGTATGTTAGACAAACAATGTCAGTGGAATCTAAGAGTATCATGAGAAAAATTGACCTCAATACCGAGGTCAAGGTCACATCTCCGAAAAATCTTGAAAATTGGAATATTCGTCAATATCTACAACACCATCAGGAATAGAAACATGGAATCTTTACCAAATGTTAGTATGAGACAAAACTTCTTAAAAAATGCAGCTCAATATGACCAACCCAAGGTCAATGACAAAAGGTCAACAAACAGTGGAAAAAACGGACAAAATGCCAAAATTTATCATAGATGTTCATACCACTGCGCCATTTTCCGCACGTGCATCTTTTCAATCTTGATTTTGCAATTGTAATTGTGTTGAATTGGAACAGACATAACATTTTCTACGAGGTCAAGGTCACAACATTAAAAAAGAACCTTGAGTATCGGAATATTCGTCGATATCTACAACACTATCGGGAATATGAACATCATATCTTTACCAAATTTTAGTATGGGGCAACATGCAATAGATTGGTTGGCTGCAGAAATGATGAACATTCTGGATAAAGGCGCCTACCCCCAAATATGGAAACTTGCCAGAGTGGTAGCTATCCTCAAACCAGGGAAACCAGCAAATGAAGCATCTAGCTACTGACCTATATCACTGCTCTGCTGTCTTTATAAGCTGCTAGAGAGAATTATCCTCACTAGAATAACACCCTATGTTGAGCCTAACATACCAGTGTAGTAGGCAGGATTTAGATCACAAAGAGGAATAATAGAACATGTCCTATCTTTCACATCTCACATTGAGGCAGGTTTAGAAAATAAACTAAAGACTGGAGCTGTCCTTATAGACCTCTCTGCAGCCTGTGATACAGTTTGGACAGGAGGACTCATGCTTAAACTTGCAAAACCGATCCCGTGCAAAAAAATTCTGAAAATCCTTTCTCTCCTGTCAGGCACTAGTCACTTCCATTTGATCCTTGGAGGCGAAAAGAACAAAACAAGAAAAGTCAGGAACGTCAAGTCAACAGCATTTCATCTGAACAACCACGAAACATCAAAAACTTTAAAATTTAAAAATAAGATATTATACCCAGTAACTGCGTGGATAACTGGCAAACTGAAACACAACCTGCCAAGAGACAGCTGCAGGGCTTTGTGTTCCAGTATTTGATGAGCTCTGTGCAGTGTACTTACATTTCAAATCTGCTGCAGGAATATATCCTCGTCTCCTCTGATAAGAAGAATCAAGAGATCAGTGTCATCTTAACAATAATAATCATTTTATTTTTATTTTTTTTGCACTTCTCAGGGCTTGAGAGACTATCATGCAATAATAGTCATTTCACTGAATACAGCACTATAAATGTTATTTTAGAGCTCACTGCTGAGTAGATAAATGAAGTGCAGTTTGTTGTTAGGGTTCGAAAGGAAAAAGCCCTTCCTGGTTTGCAGAGTCACATCTGATGTGATATGAAGTGAATATCAGTGATGCGGTCAACTTCCTTTTGTTTTATGCAGATGAATGATAACTTTTGTGAATGGACATGATCGGTAGTTAACAATGACAACAATCGGGCTTCTTTAAACAAGGACACTATTATTATTATACTGCCAAATACGTCGTTACTTGAAAGATATATAAGGAAAAAGTAGTATTTTTTTCATCTCAAATTCAAACCAAGGGCCATAACTTAAACATATTTTCCCATAATTGTGCATGTGAGTTGATATACATCGGTTCAATTTTTAATGCTTCTTTGCAATGTGTTGAAAAAGTTAAATATGGTTATCCCCAATTTGAACTTTATTGACCTCTGAATGGCCTTTTTCTCTGCCATCTTTGATTAGATTTTTTAGATTCCGATTAAGCTACTATCTGCATACATGTCTTAACACGATGGAACAAAAACAAATCTCTTGCAATTTTTCTTTAGGTTTTTTCTTATTATGACTGGACTACTATGCTGGTTTTGTCAAAGCTAAATGGTCACTATTTTTATGCTATTATCATTGACTTTGAATTCCTAAATTTAAATACTTAAAATACTTTTGGATGGTGCATGATTTTCTGGTAAATTTTTTTTTCATTTGTTTGTTTCGAGGCTTTTATTTCTCTAGCATATTTTTGTTTCTATGTTTTATTTTTATTTTTTTGACAATTTTTGTTCCTTTTTTTACTTTGTTTAGGATTTTTAATTTGTAAGTTTTTTATGTCAATTTTTTTCCTTTTAAGAGGTTAAATATTTGGATACAGTTTGCATATATTTATTAGGTTTAACACTTGACTTAGAAATTCAATCATATCTTTATATGCAATTTCTTTTTTGATACACCTTCCCTTTTCTTTTGTCTGCTCTTCTCACTTGTTAAATACACTCACTTCAAGAAATTGCTGTATTAATTTCATGTATGTTTCTTTTTTCCTCTGTATAAAAGCTGTTTATTCTGACTTAATGATCAGTCGTCCTGAATTCTATACTTACAAAAATAACATTAACACCACTCAAGTGTTCTTTTGTTGAGAAGTTTCATCACTGATCTTATTCTAACCCTCATTGACTATTAATTATGTATCCCATCTTTTTTATAATAAATAAGGGTAAAATAAGTATGTCAAACATTTGGAGAAATTTCTAAGAATATTTAATGCTTTTGCCAAAATTGTATCATAAGACATAGGATCTATACTTTCTGTAGGGCTAAAAAATCCTCACAAGCAGTATGAATTCTCTAAAAGGTCTGGGTTATAAATTGGAAAACATGCTCAGACAGCAGAGTAGGGTTGTAAGATTGTAGAGCTATCAAAGGAATGTAAGTAATTTTCAATGTTAGATATAACATATATATGCATAAATATCAATAAGGACTTTGAAGGCTTACCTTACAAAAGGTCTGTTTCTAGCTTGTTGCTTATACTAATGGGTCTGACCCATCTTTGGAATTAGGAATCGGTTAGTTTTGCAGATTGCTATGTCTACACAGCTGCTATTTAGGTTTTAAAATATATCATGTTTGTGTGGTTAATAAACACCAATTATATCAGCTTTTGTAGTTTCTCTTCTCATACAAAATCAGTGAAATTTATTAATTATTTTACCATAAGAATATAAGAGATTCTTTCCCTTTTTAAAGATAGGCTGTGTATCCAGAAATAATATCAAAATTAGTTTTATTTCCAACATAATTATGATCATTTCATGGCATGAAAACTACCTTTAGTTATGTGTCATATTTTTATAAGTTGTGTTATTTTGCCCTATGTCAAAAAAAGAATTTTTTTTTTTTTTTGCTGTTTGCAGTTTTAGTTGTTTTTTTTGTTTTTGTTTAGAAAAGTGAAAGCTTGTGAACCTTACAAAGATTCTAAGTTCTGTTGATTTTTTTCCAGTGTTCAAATCTGATTCTGAAGCTGGGGGCTCTACTCAGCCAGGATTGCAGCCGCTTGAAGAAATGCTGAAGAAGAGCACGCCGACGGCAAAACTCACGACTCTAGAGGTGTTAAGTCCAGAAGCACAAAGTATTCTCACCAAGATGCCAGATCTGAGTTTCATGCAGTCTAAAGTTCTCATGTTCCCCATTAAACAATGAAGCATCCAGCAGCTAGACAATTTATGTTGAAACCAATGCAATACTAAGAGAAAATAGTTGTTGACAACTATGTTGTTTATTTTTTGTTACAAAGTACATGTTTATGTATACAGTGGAGTCCGCCTAAAGTTGCACGTTTGAGAGAAACTCTTGCTTATAACCTTCCCCGTACGTTGTGTGCCAAAAATGGCAGTCAATGAAAAAAATACCAGCTCTCACCTGATATTGAAAATCTAGAAATGCCTTATTTAACCTTTTTTGCACACGCCTGGATCATTATGTAAGAAAAAAGGTACATTTATTGTAATAATGAAAATGATTTTAAAGGTTTTACTCTTCCCCGTACATTGTGCCAAAAACGGTACAGCGCTGTATTTATATATATATGCTTTACTAGGCTAGCAAGCAGTTTGCAGCTCAGTGAGCAGATGGAATGATGGTTACAGAAGTCAATGCAGTGGCATTGTGCACCCACACACACAGTGTGCAATCTGGCTTTCCTGCACTTATACTCCCTGAGAATTGATTTTATTGGGAGTTTTAATTTTGCCACATCTGAAAGTCCTGGTGGAACCCCGAGCCATTTCCTTGTGTATTTATTGATTTTGGCTTCATTCGATTCTACTGTAGAGCAGCAGATTTCATAGACAAGAGGAGAGGCCACAGAAGTTTAGGTATTAACATGAACTGGAGGCAGCACACTTTCCCTGAAGTCCACATTTTTAATGGCTAGTAGAACTTCTGAAGGGACCTGTACTGTTTCGACTCCTCTTCTGGTATCTTTCATTGAAGAGTCGTACCATCTTCTGAGGCTTTTCACTGGTTCTTGGCTGCCTGTCGGAATTTGCTGTTAAGCTACTGTGAATGCCACTGCTTCTTCTATTTTACCCTTCCATTACCTTTAGTGGTAGTAGGAATAGAAAAGGGTGCGGTGTTATGGGCTAAACAAACAGGAACTTAGGCAACACCAGATAGGCCTTCATGACGGAGTGGGCCCTTTTTTACTATACAAACGACTGGGTCAAAAACGGCACACGACGTACGATATATACAAATAGCAACGTTTGGTAAGGGTTAATCAACCTGTTACAGCAGTCCCAATATAATTTTTTTCTTAATTTTTTTATCATTGTTAAAGATAAGTCTTATTCTATATAAGAACCTTCTTCTTTGTGAAGACTTCAGTGTTCTCGATTTTCCTATATGTATTTTTCAGCATTTAATGATTATTTGATTGCATTTATGATTTTGTGGATGAATTGTAAATTGAGAATAAAATAATGGTGGAAAAATACTAAAGTTGTGGTAAAGGAGGTTTGAATCTACAGAAAATGAGTGAGTGGAGATCAATGAAGCCAAGGCAGATCTGCAAGATCTTTAAATGGATACATAATTAATACTTTTCATTTTTGAAATACATGCAGAAAAAAAGATTTTCTCCCTCGTCAATAGAAGAAAAGATAATCCAATAGGTCTACTTAATTGTGTAAAGACTTGTCTCTCTATTTACAACATAGTCTTAAAATTTACTCCCAATTCACATATTGAAATGGACCACACAAACAGTCCATGATTGCCTCAGAAAGGCCACTTGGTCATTAAGATCAACTACTGATACCAAAACATTTTTTCACACAAAAAGGCTTATAAGTTAAGATTTTAGTGAATTTATTAGCCTGCCACCAGTCCACAAATAGTGGACCTAGATTTTAAATAGAGGGGCCAAAAACCATGACCTACATTTTTTTCTAATTAAATATGACACTCTTGAATTTTTAGAAACCTATATCATTGTAGAAAAAAAATTTTGTTTAAAGCCATACTTGTCACTTAAAAAATGAGATCGATGTTGCCCACAATTATAGGCCTATCAAATGTCATAGAATTTTTATTAATCTTTGACCAGACTCACCTAATGGTGTTTGGAACATACTCTTTTGCCTGCTTATCTCAGTTTCATTGATACTACATGTATTATGCTCATTTTGTTATTGTCAACAAGTTTTTTCATTAAGAATGTGAAGTTTTTTATGTAGAAAATAAAAACAAATTAAAATATTGCTGTTTGTTACAAGCATTGCTGCACTTCTGCTAGATCCCTTTAAAGCTTACATTTGTTGCTTATTGATCTAAATATTTTATTCATTCCATAGTCTTGAAAAATGCAGATGGATAAGGAAATCAATTAAACTAACAAACAAAAAACAGTGAAGCAATTTTTCAATGCATAATAACAAAAACAGCTTAAAGAGTAATATGATCTATTTCTTCAAGTGCTGTTTGCAGTTTTACTGCATATTTTCCTGCACTGAATAGACTTATGTTTTAAATTCAATACCTCGTTAGGAAAGGAAATCATAACTCCTAGAACAAGTGCTATGAAAACAGCTGTTACTTATTTCATATTGTTTTTGCCAGTAGAAAAGTTCTGATGACTAATCTGGTGCAAGTTTTTTCTTCCTTGTATGTGGGAAATTCGCATTGACAAATACGTGTAAAAACTAAAGAGTATTAGTTAAAGTGGGTGATAAAATGTGATTAGTTGCTCATGAGTGGTTTTTTTAAAGACATAAGTGCTTTATCAAAGGAATGATTAAAAGAAGATTGTTCAAAACAATGTAGCATGAAAAGAATTTATATTGGTAATTGAATAAATGCTAGTGGGATGAAAGCTTTTACATGTCTTTTAAATGTTTGTTGTTGTTTTTTTTCTCGATTCCAGAATTTGTCATAATTTTTATTGTTTTCTGACAATTTACACTTTTTTTTTTAAACCACTTTATGTATATATGTACATCTTTTTGGCCAGTAACGCATAAAGCTCTGGCAAAAACAAAACTGTCGAAGTCATCAATTCATGTGTGGTTACAGTTGTTTCATTCATTCTAAGAATAAGGTGTACAAAGTTGTTAGATATCATGAAACACAAATTTCAATATTTATAAAATATTTTCCAGGGACATGCATTGTGTATCTTTTTTTCTGATTGGTGCATTTGTTTTGTTTGTTGTCAATTTTGAGGTTTTGCAAATATGTGTGTGGGAATTGTTATATTTTACTGACTTATTGGGAATGGATTGTCTGGTAACAGAACAAAGGTATAATTTTTCCTGCGAAAAATTTTATGACTCCTTACCCTTCTTTTAAAATTCACATCTGGAAGAAATTTGAAGACAAGGCAAAACAAACTTTCCTTTCATTTACCTTGTTAATAATAATATCTTAAGTTATTTAAAATGTGTAGTGAACAAACAGCTGCAGATGGTCATTTAACTTGCATACATACAGCAAGGTAATTTTAAAGGGTATTCTAAACTTATACATCCTCTGTATGTAGTTATTGTCATGTTACCTGTTTTATCTATACTAAAGTAGTAACCTTAAAATGCCATACCAGACTTTGTACTATATTTCATCACTGTTTTAAAAAAAGGGGGAGTTTTCATAATTTCCAAGCATTCCTTTGTATTTTAAGGTTCTCATTAAATATCACATCATGAAGTTAAGAATAATATTGTTTTCTTCATAAAATGTCATTAGTATTTGATTTAATTTTGAAGTACTTTGTACTGAAAAAGTACAAGAAATTTTTTTACAATGGCCATTTATTTAAACCATGAGATACATTTGGTTGAATGTTTAAGAAGTGTGGGGAAATAATTTATAGTTGTTAAGGCCTTTTAACTATCATATTTGTATATCTTTTTTCAAAGCTTCCTTCACACCAAATTTTAAAAAATAAATAAATAGTAGATATGCCTATCATACTATAGTAACACAATTTGTAGGCCAGCTAGTCTTTAATTTATTTTTTTCTCTATATTTTTAGGGGAGTAAGGGGCTGGGTGTTTTTATTCTTGCTTGTTTTTCTTTTATTGAATGCTGAATGGTAAAAAGGGATTAAATATTTCAATGGGGATCGTTTTTATCACAGCTATTCTTCAATTCATTAGCAACAATGCTACTTTGTGTGCATAAAGATGGAATGTTTTAATGGTAGGGCATAACAGAAAAAAACTTGTCTCGTTGTTCAGATCCTAGTATGAGCACAATGTAGCTTCCTTCATCAAAATGTCATAATTGAAACATGTCATGAAAAGACAAATGAACAGTGTAACTTAAAAAAAAAGTTTTGAATAAATTGCATTAAAACTATGCCATAACTTTTTAAAGTTTATTCACCAAAATTTGCATCAGAGGTGTAGTTGGTGCAATATGGGTAAAGGAAGACAGGAATCATTTTGTTTTCTATTATACAAAATGATATCAAGATAATATGAGTAATCTATCATGTTTATGGGTAAATTGTGCATGTGACATTGCAATGCCATATCTTTATATTGAACATTCATGTAATTTGATCATCAACCTTGCATGGGTACAAGTTTTACCACTAAAACAGAAGCATGAATAGTTTTGGTTATTTTTAAAGACAAAAGTCAATATTTATAATATGAATCCTGATTAAAAATTGTACAGTCGTAAGCAGCCAGATATTTGTGTACATAATTATTATGAAAAATATGTCAGGTGTTATTTGTTTTCTCGTGATCATTCCAGTAGCCAAGCCAGAGAAAAAAACAATTTTTATTTATTACTGCGTTGGTTACGGTGACGTGCAATTATTTTATTTGTCTCGCTACTTGTCCTAATGAGTCTGATGTTGGAAATTCTAATTGGAAACAGAGTCACTTTAAAATTATATATACAGTGGAACCCCTTAATCAAGACCTTGTAAAATGCTGCTAAAACATGTCTTATAAGAGGGGGATCTTAGCTCAAGGGTTAAATTACTATACCCATATAGGCAGATGTATCTAAAATTAAAGTCACATGAGAAGGATGGTCTTTATCGAGTGGCTCTTAAATGAGGGTTTCCAGTGTAACCTTCTTTTTCTCTGTGAAAGAAGTTCTAATGTCTTTCTACAAAAGTTCGATAGTTTTATACAGTTTTTAACATTTGAAAGCTCAGAAAAATGCGTTGTTCCAAACACCAACGATGTGTAATGTGGGCGTGGAGATATCCAACTTATTTGGACTGGTTGTGAGGCGTTTTCTGTCATTATACTTGTAGTACCTTTGCTTTTGCTTGATGCTTTTGTTTGAGTATGACAAGGAAGTTGTGAGGTATAAATCCAATGTTTATTTTGTTGTGGTCAATTAAAGATGGTTCTTAAATGATATACTGTTTTGTGTGTGTTTTGTTGTTGTAATTGTTGTATTTTTTTTTTTATTATAAATGAATCTTTTTGCAGTTTTTATCTCAACTGAAATATTGGTAATGTTGAGCATTGTGAGGTTATGACTATGAATGAAATTTAAATAAAACATGGAAAATGTCTTGCTTCACCGATATTCCTACTTGTGTTGGGCAAATCAATAATCCACAGAATTATTAGCAATTAGATGGAAACAAAGGATCACTGACAAGAGAGATCTTTTATCTATAAGAACTTCTAGAGGATGTCAGTGCCTTTGGTTCAAAAGTGCTCGGGCTCAACAGTTTTCTCACATTCATGGGGTATGAGGCGGAAGTTGGAAATCACTTTTTTTTTCAGAAAACGCCATTGTAAAGTCTGATCTTGATCTTTTGGGATGTCATATGTTTCCAGCTTTCCAGATCCTTTGTAGTTGTGTGTATGTTAATCTTTCCTTTCCAATTCTTGCCTTAATGTCCGCGTCTGCTTCACTCTTCAGGTCGAATATACTTCCTAAATATGTAAATGAGAGTACTTCCTCTAATACCTTTGTTCCTCGTATGATTGCTTCCTCGGTTTCTACTCCTGACCTAAGCACTTTAGACTTTCTACTGTGGATGCGAAGCCCAAGACTTTGATATATATTTAGGTCCTCAGTCTTGCTTTGCATCTGACTTTTAGTATGTGAAAGCAAGGCCTGGTCATCTGAAAAATCATAAGTCTTCCAACTGCTGCCATAAGTTCTACTAAATACCGTTTTGTTTACCCCTTGTTAACTCCTTCACAATCCAATCAATAACCCAAAAAAAGAATAATGGTGACAGCAGGCATCCTTGGCGTACCTCAGTCTGAATCTGAAAACTTTCTGATAGCTGAACTTGGTCAAAGATCCTGCAGTAGGAACTGTCATATGTAGATTTAACAATATTGACTAGTTTTTCTGATATGCCATAGTGTCTCGTAAGTTTTTACAAGGTCTGTCTATCCAAAATGTCAAAGGCTTTTTTGTAGTCCACAAAGTTGATTAAAATAGAAGAGTCCCATTCAATTGACTGTTCTAAAATACATGTAATACGCAATGCTGCTGTCTGGTCCACACAATACCGATTTTTTTCGGAATCCTGTTCGGTTGTCTCTTATTTTTCCATCTACTGCATGTTTCATTCTTTCAAGGATGATTCTGTTAAAATTTCCCAGGTATAGACAGTAGTGTAATAATCTAACGTAAGCCTATGTGGGCATGTATTTTCGTGCATTCGTGTACTTTTTTTTGTACCACTCTTTTCTACGAATGCTATCATAAAGTGCTGTGTTGTCAGATATTGTCAGATATTGCTGACCCCTCTATAATTGTTGCAGTTGCAAAAGTTGTTTGCGAGGTGTTGTTATCAGGATTCCACTGTGTTTTAACGTGTAGACCCGATGGAAGAAATACATAAAGTCTTGGGTCTGAATCTTTTAGATGTGTTTTGATGTTTTTCATATTCAGTTTTGCGATCTGGAAGGCTGAATGTTTTGAATTCTGGTTTGATTAGGTCGATGTAATAGTAAATCAGTTAAGGCATACATACAAAAATTAAAGACTGATTTTAATATTTTTTTTTATTTTCTTACTTATAACTATACTAATACTTTTCGGGAAATTGGCTTCGTTAATTAGCGGAACTGTGTCGCCACAGAGCAGCGCCATAAATGCCCAGGCAGACCAGTACAGTTGAAAGCCACTTATTAACCCATATGCAAGATGTTGCAGGCGCATATCACAAATTGAAGCATTGCCTGTAGCTGGGTACCCACTTTACAGGTAGATTGGCTGGGGCAAGTTAGGATCAATTGATTTCCCAAGGCCATTGCAACATGGCAAGGTCGGGAATCGAACCCGCAACCGCCTGATCACGAGTCCGACGCACTAATCACTACCACGCTGCCCCTTGTCAATGTGTAAGGGAAACATAATTATTGTAACGGTTCAGATGTGATTCTATTTATTAAATTGGAATAACAACTTTCATCCTCTGTACGCACATTTGGGGCCTATGCCCATTCCCAACTCTCCAATTTAAACTCTCTCTCAATATCAAACCTTTCATGAGATTGTCTGAGTAATAAAGTTAATGATAGCGAGAACCACTGAAAATAAACATAAGGGCAAAGTAAATTACAAAGATGAAGTTTTGTAGAAGCCAGTCAAGTAATGTTATCGCTTATGTGTTTGCTCATACCGCAATTATCTCAAAATGTGTTATCCGTGACTGATCTATCCAAATGGGCCTCTACTGACTCTAGGGAAGTTGACCGCAGCTAGATCAAGTATCCCGCAGATGACCTGAACATGCTACCTGTGCCAGGGCAAATATTATAGTTGCATACCTATGCGATAAAGAAAACTTGGGCATTGTCTTTCCCTTGGATTCTTAGGTGACGAAAATTAAAAGAAAAAACCTAGGCACACAGTCTGACATGCGGTCACTATCTTGGTTTCACATTGACCCGTCTACACGAAATCTCCGGACACAGCGACTGTGTATTGTCATATCTCTCGAAGCTAACGACGTAACCAGCATTACGTTGTCGTAACAGTTGCATCGAGAACAGGTTTGTTAATTTTCTTTCCACCCCACTGCTACTGATGGTAAGTTCAAAATACTTGATTTTAGAATACGTAACAAAATTTAGTGAACTCGTTTATGAAACACTACACTTAGCGTAACGGTAAGCATATAACTTGAGGGTCGGCTTGCTGGAGGCCAATTTGAACGTTTTGAGCATTACTCAAGGGTAAAGGACTAATACACAACTTGTTTCAAGAGGTTAGCTATGTATTGTTTCTAAGCTGTCTAAAATTGTTTGTGTGTGTGTGTTTGTTCTTTATTGCCTATCTTAATAAAAAGTGCTTTGAGCTACAAAGGAAAAAGGCGTTGTATAAATGTAACATGTATTTATCATGATTGTATTATTAAATAGGGGTTGAAATAGTATATGTTAAAGAAACCATTGTCTTTGACTTCAATATGTCCCGTGGGCGAAAACAGAAAAAGCAACTTAGGAATAGAAATGCATAAAATGACTCGGTAAAGCGTTCTAAATTATAATTACAGAGCCTACATAATTATAATTCTTGTTAAGAAACCCAGACCTTGATGTGTGTGAATTCATACAATACTGTCTGTTCTTCAAAAATTATAACGGTATCACAAAAAAGGAGATGGGGAAAAAACGAGAGCAAAATGAATGCAAGAGGAGAATACTAAACCGCAAAAAAACCCAAGCCTCGCAGGTACAAGAGCATCAACAGATTTTATGAGCGAATGCAAAGATATCACAAAACAAGGAATACATGTACTATTGTAGGCCAATAAGCAACACAGCACTTTATGATAGCATTCGTAGAAAAGAGTGGTACAAAAAAAAGTACACGAATGCACGAAAATACATGCCCACATAGGCTTACGTTAGATTACTGTGCACATAATTATGATAATAACCTAAGCGGTTTGAGGTGCCCATTATTCTTGGATGTCAACTAAAGTCATAAACGATTAATTTATTTAAAGGAGTGCTATAAAGTATTTGTGTAATGAGCTGACCGGACAACGCTAAAGGTAAAATGAGACAGTTTTGATTGTAGACGTGGTATTCAAAAATCAAAATTATCAGACACTAGGCCGCGAAATCGAAAAGGGGTCAATAACTTGAACTGCGATGTTATAAAGACCGCTCGTCTGGGCCAGAATTACTTTTTCATGAGAGTAATTATAGGGATATAACGCCTACACACAGAAATCTTATAATAATAACAATAATAGTAGTAATAATAATAGTAGTAGTAGTAGTAGTAGTAGTAGTAGTAGTAGTAGTAGTAGTAGTAGTAGTAGTAGTAGTAGTAGTAGTAGTAGTAGTAGTAATAATAATAACAATAATAATAGTAATTCATATAGTAAAAAGAAGAAGAAGAAGAAGAAAAAGAAGAAGAAGAAGAAGAAGGGAAAAAAAGAATAAGAAGAGTGATAAGAACAATATAGTGTATTTATACAGCGCCCAATCTCCAAACGAGCTCTAATCGCTGTACAGATTTTTACAAAATACATTAAAGCATTACATCACATTCACAATTTACTTTCATATATCTCAAACATGCAAAAGACGAGGGGAATTGACACCAGGATAATCTTAGCCTGCATAAGAAATTGCAAACACATGTGTCTTGAGTTCATTCTTAAATAAAAGTTCTGATGTTGTAGCCCGCAATTCGTTGGGAAGTGAGCTCCAAATTTTCGGAGCATATGCATGGAAGGCTCTTTCTCCTGCTTTTGAATTAACAGTTGGAACTTTCAAAAGATTCATAATAGTTGATCTCAACTCCCTGGATGGGGTATACTGTATAATGAGATCTTTAAGGTATTTAGGTGTCTTATTGTATACACATTTAAAAACACATAAGGACGATTTCGTAATCTATTCTAGATTTTACTGGCAACCAATGGAGGGATTTTAAGATTGGGGTAACATGTTCTCTCTGAGGTTTTCTTAGTTTTCACCGTGCTGCCCTGTTTTGAACACGTTGTAGTTTATTAACAGAATCTGTATTATCATAAAAAGTACTTTTGTATTTGGCAATATATCAAGACAACACTGAAGCAGCATTTACATGCATTTTAATGTTAAATATGGACACAATTTAATATTAATCAGTAAAGAAAAGAGACCTGCAAAAGATGTCAAGGAGCTTTTCATCACTAAGATGAGGGAAAAAGTTGAAAACTAAAAAGATTTCATTTAGCGTCTTAAGTAGTTTATCGGTTATCAAAATGTTATACATCTACCAATACCAGATCCAGCATGGCCAATGAAGACAATTACCCCGGCCATTGTACAGTTGGTCACCCCGAGCTGTTCGACGCAACAGCGATGCCGGTACAACCGAGTGTCTTCAAACCAGGCCAACTGCCCGTCTCAGAGATACAAAAGTTCTTTAATCAGGTTTGGCAAGTTTTATGATAAAGAAGGCCTACTGGCAATACAACAACAGTAGAATTTCTTAAAGAAAGGTCATTCAGACCATGGCATTTTGTTCTATTATTATGAATCACACGAACAATTATGAATAATTGGGTTTACGATTGAATGACTCGTGGTGATAGCAGCTCATAGACTACACGCGCGCACATTAGAGGTCTAGATGGCGGCTACATGTATTTGGAAAAAACTTTTTTGGCATATATCTTGGCATTAGGGTAACCAGCTTAACAGCCGCCTCTACACAATTATCTAAGCACACCTGTTAGATGATCTTGAGGTCTCGCATCCATTGATGATTTTATGAAATTTTTGACGTTCAAAAGTTTTAAAAAATGACTTGTTTAAAACAGCAATGCGTTTGAAGGTGGAAATTGCGACATACGACCCATTCACCCTGGGCTCGAGACGAGTGTTCTTTATCCATCTCTTCAAGCCAAATTCAAGTATATATTTGTCTTAATATAATTTGAAGTTCTAAATCAGGATCTTGTTCTTGAGATACCATCTCCAAACCAGCACAAATTTACATTTTAGTGGGCCTATGTTTAGTCTATAGGAGTTCTTCTCCAACTTTGACAGAAAAAAGGAAGATATATATATATGTGCACGTATAATATAAGGTATCTTATGGTCACCATGGATACATTAACACCGATATATAGATAATTATTAATCTTTCAAACACATAGGGCTATCTTGTTGTGGAAGATTTTTTCCTGTCTGAAGAACTTGACCAGTGTTTGAAGGCGATCGAAGGCATTGTGGATAGAGTGGCTAATGCGCTTTTCAAGGCAGGAAAAATCAAAGGTAAAAATAAAAACAAACAAAAAATGCAGAATTAACCAGGTTCAGGCTTCCAGAGAGTTTAAACTTAGAGACTCATATGAAGCTTTCATATTCTTTAACCACCATATTATTCTCTCACCGTTAGGATTTTATTTTTAAGACGTAGCCGAAGCGCATCCACACAGCCATTCTGTTAGTGTTACATGTACATAAAATAGACGAAGGGCAACTTGACTCTTCAAGAGATGTAAGCACCCATGATCTAGTGTTGAACGATCCCCTACTTGGTTTTTTTAATGCGGATACGCGCAGATCTATGTGGTGTAATGGAAGTAAGTTTTATTTTATTTGGTTTCATTAATTTGCTTAAAGGTTGTATTAACATTGCTCTTTTGAGCTGACACAGAAGGTATGGTTTGTCCCTTGGAGCTGCCTCGCAAATATAGCTACCCCCAGATCACCCTGCCTAACTGCAGTGGAAAAAAAATCCATTGAGACTTAGTTGTACAGTCATGTCGACCCGAAATTGAGGAATTTTACAAAGTGGTCTCTTGTCAGGGGCTCCAATACAACCTATTGTTTGCATGTGAAATAATACTACCGTTTTTTTTTTTCGAACCACAGATCTAAATTCAAATCTTGACGTTTTTCACCGGCTTACTCAGCTTGAGAAGGATTTTTCTGGTGCAGCTATTCTCGCTCATAAGGACGGCATTTTACCAGCAGTGAGCATAATTAGATATTGTAGTTACATTGAGCAGTGACGCAATCGGTAGGGCGGTTGACCGCTATCTGAGAGGTCCCGAGTTCGATCCCAAGTCCGGGCTAAATTTATTTGCTCCCCTGTGCCCACCCAGCACTTGATGGGTAGCTAGGTCTCTTAAGACTCGGCGAAAGTAAAGGCGGCGAGGAAAGCAATGGCAAACTACATGTACATTGTACCTCACTATGCCGTGTGCCTAGAAAAACAAGGACCCTGCTCCTTGTTCCCCTACGCTCGTGTCGAGTGTGGGACTGCCTTTTAGTTACATTGTACAAGCTATGTTATTATTTAGATTTACACTGTTATTTTTATTCGTACACTGTACTAATACATGTACAGATTTTCCATGCATGCACTGCTGAAGAATAAGAGAACTTCGATAAGAGGAAATGTAAAGAAAACTTGATTCATTAAAACAGCCATTCGCTAAAAATATTAAATGTATCTATAGTACAACCAAAAAGTTAGCACTATACCTCACTACTTAATATTTAGTGCACATTTTTAGAACAAAACGAATCTAGCTAGCTAGCTATGTGTGTAAAATCTAGATTTAATTTTCATTCCATCGTTGCACTGCTGTTTCATGCTCCACTAAGACAACTCATCGAACGACTCTTTCTCTTATGGGTTGTTAGTCTGCTTCCTCTTGTGTTGATGGTATGGCTCACACGTGTGTGCAAGTGAAAGATGGAGGCGATGCATCCAAGTTCCTATGCAAATGAATTTTTTTAAAGGAAGGTTTAAAGCTGAAAATATATTCCTTCCCTTTAAAATTTAATTTGTTCATTTGCACAGCTTTACTCCGACCCCTGTTTACAAGTTCCTAGTACATGTAGTTCTTTCCGTTTATTGAGACTTAATTGTTTGTTTTCGATTTTTTTTTTGTTTATTCCATTATCGGAAGAAATGTTGAGCACTTTCTCCTATTGTTCTTGATTCTTGCGTAAGGAGAAATAAAAAGAACAAAAGAAGCCAGAATAGAGCTAGGAAAGAGTGATATAAGAGCAACAGAAAACAAAATCCTTTTTCCAAGTTTGTTTCTGGTCTAGCTTGTTTCTCAATGAGAGCAGCATTAAAAAAATAAAACTTTTTTTTTCATCAAGTTACATGTAGGCCTACATACAGTGGAATCCTCAGCATCTCGGGACTGAAAAAATGTGTTGAACTAAAGCAAGAGTCGACTTTAACCATGCCAAAAAAAATTAAGAACTACAAACTGGGACTGCCAAATAGAGTTGAGTTTAAGCAAGAGTTTCCCTTGGTCAAACATTTACAACCTTAAATGGATTCCATTGTATTTATAATTAGCTAATTCGATTGCATCCCCCGAGATTCAGATGCACCTGAACAGTTGTATCCATGGGCAGTCCTTAAAGGGTGTCATCTCATGCAACATTTGAAATAAGTCACTTCGCCTCCCAGTACTCCATTTCGTGTAGACTTAGCCGTATTTTCTATTTTATGGAGGCTTTTGCAGACTTGTGGGCAAATCCGCGTCTCTTGAACTTCATGGAACAGATTTTAGGACCACATTTTTGCGCAAATCCTATTTGGAACGTACGTCCAAAGGGCCCGTCAGCAGCAACTCCAGACGGGGATATCCCATGGCATCAGGGTAAGTAACCTGTTGCGGTGTGGATACACTTAATCAAAGTACAGAACTGGTATCAATTCTGGATTGAACTCGATTAAACACTCACATCGTAGAAAACTCACTTATGGGGTTATGAGTAGGCATCAATCTTTAACTTATTATAGGCCTGGATCGACATCTTTCCTTTTTTCTCTCTTTTCTTTTATATGTGTGCAACGGTAACCCTGCAATTTTTCCAAGCGAAAAATTTTCAAGATGCATTTTATTTGTTATCGCAGAACTTTCTAATGAGCCAAATGAATTAATTTTAAATAGGAAACGAATGAAAATAATTCTGCGTGAACTACCCGCGACAAACCTGATTACAGCCCTATGTAATAATGATTGAATTAGGAAAAAGATTTTTATAGTAAACTTAAGCGGTATTTCCCTCTAAATCATAATTCTTGATAGGCCTTTCGATTTTTCTTGTTCTTTTTTCAACATAAGGCTTTTATTCAGATCCTTTTTTAGTTTTAAAAATGTTAAAAAGATGATAAGCCCACCGTAAAACTAAACGTGTATAACACACTCATGTAATCAAAGGATTTTGTGACTATACACGTATGTAGTTATATAACAACGGCCTTATTAGGTATAAACACACTGCTGCTTGTCTATGAAGTCAACGCTTAAAAATAGAATGTACCTCTGTGCATTGCATGTACAACTACACGTATTTTAATCTTAATGTCAATTACAATCTGAAAGTTTTTCTTCCTGCCAACTGTATAATACACCATAAGTTTACCAAATCTCTACTTTCGGGGGCTATGAAGAGACGAGATTATAAGCACACGGTTTAGATTTAAATAATCATTTCGTTAAATAAGATTGTAAAATCAAGACCCTATTTAACAAAACAGTTACATGTACTTCTGTAATAAACATCCAACCTTCAACATAATCTACAATTTGTTAAAACTCAAATGAATCTACATACACGTTGTGAAAAATGCAATGACTGTGAATGTAGGCCTAGCATCTACGTGCATAAATACAAAACAATAAACAACTAAAACTCGTTGGAAGGTGCCCTAACTGAAGTTTCAAAGGTAAATTTAGTGGCGGCGCTATATCACTGCCACGTTTAATGGTTTGCTCCGCCAAATCAAAGTAAAAAAAAACACTTAGCCCTGAGTGCTTCATTGACTAATGGCACACTTCAGATCAATGAAATTAACACACGTGGCACTAAAATTAGCAGGCCTACCAGTAAGATTCGCGTATTTTGAAAAACTTACAGGCTCAGATAATGACTAGCCAGTATGCAGTATCATTCTGACGCAGTACCATTTTTGAGTCAACACATTGAACTATTTGAAGGTACGGTGATTGAAACTCAACCTTCGTATAAAATGAATAGCCTACACATACGTGTAATGTTATATGCACTTAAATGAAATAATTATATCCTTACTAATGTGAAGTGGAAATAAAGTTCGAATTAAATTAAGAAACTATAAAAAAAATTCCTTCTACATCTATGTGTTTGTCATCAATTAGAAAGTTTTGGGTGATTTTTTCCCCTCTCACTCTCAGACTCCGGGTATTTCGACCCCGCTTCCTACACAACGATGATTCCTGTGGTGTGGGTGCCTCTTCTAGACGTCACAGAAGATAACGGATGTTTACAGGTTGGGGCAGGCTAATTTCTTCAAACAATAAAAGATATTGCGTGTAATTACATGTTATGATAGTTGCGTGGCCTACGTGTAGCCCATATCACCATACATGACTTATCAAATAGCGTATAAGTTACGCCATTTGACACTCAAATGACAATTTGTTTTATTTTACTTTCACGATTTTATTTTTTGACTCATAGACCTAGTTGTTAAACTTAAAAGTACAATATTACTGGTTCTTTTGTACTTTTTTTTTCAAAATATCATGTAACCCGTGACTTGATATAAATATTTTGCATATGTTTGACGATTATACAAGCCTGGTCCCAATTGTCAAGCCCAGTGCATAAATTCATCTCCAGATTGTTGAGGGCGGGCATAAGACAGGCAAGGTTTGTGACCATCTTAACTGCTTTGCTAACACGTGGCATGTTATGCTGGATGAATCTAAAGTTGAGGAAACATTAGGTACGGTAGCTTATAACATAGCCTACATGTGCATTGTTAATTATCTTATGGTGAAATTGGTGTAATTCACTTTCTACAAGAAAGAGTATATACAACAAACACGTGCTTGTTACAATGTAAACTGCACTTAATAATGTATACATGTATATACATTGTACATGGATTTTAATTTAAGCAGATTTTGACACGGAATGTAAATTTTAGAAATATACTCAAACTACGTAGGGGTAGTAAATAAAGTTATACATTTTAAAATAAGACTCAAATTATGTACCAGTAGTAAATTAACTACATGTAGTACACTATATTAACACATGAAAAATGACACAATTATAAAAGACACCGTGCAGGCAAGCAAAATGTTTTTCCACAGTAGGGTGGAAAAGAGTAAGCACCTATTGTTCATCTAAGAGTGGTATATTTGAAAGTAAATTTGATGTATTAAAATTCGACAACAGACATTACTGCTGTATTGCAAAGTACAGGTATTTCTTTTGGTTGTAGAGGTAGAATTCTAAATAGAAAACTAAACCATTGGGGCCTAGATGCATAGCTTTATAAACTTGAGGGATGAGGATTACTATAATATACATGTATTTAAAAAGAGTTGGGTGACTAAAAACGAATTTGTCAAGCAGAATTATGATGTCAGAGATTCAGAAATATATTTTAGGGGAGAGATAGGTTTTAAATGTAATACACCAGCTACATGCCATGTAGATGTGTAGGCCTTTTGCTTTAAAGATCAAGTAAAAAAAAAATCAGTCACACATTGTGAGAAAGCCCTTATATGAATTTTAAACACCAATGACTTGTTTGATACATGTACATGTTATTGATTACGTTTGTGCTACACAGTTTAACTTGTTTTACAGGCATCAGTCTGGAGAGGGATGTAAAAACCCTACCTATAAAGAAAGGCTCTTTCATCATCTTTAACAACCTTGTTCCCCATCGAAGGTAACATATTTCCAAGTACATGCTTCATCAAATAAGGTGCTGCACAACACGAGTAGTTATGTAAAATGATCTTTCATGTACATATAATTGTTTCAATAGGGCAGAATTAAACATAAAAGCGGAAAATGGTTTATACCATGGCTTCTGTATTTCTAATGTTTTTTTTACGTATCGAAATGAATCTGAAATAAATCCATGTTCTATTGACAAAAGATGACGATGGTGCAATGTTTAAGATAAGTCGGCACCTGAAATATTTTTGCAATGCTCAACGGTCACGGCCATACGAATTATCAGTAGATTTGTAAAATTAATTCAGATCTAGCCTATCCCACCTATAGGTTTAACTTTAAAAAGGTAAAAACAGTTTGAATAACTTGAAAGTTTAGTTGTCGTAAGCTTAACAAGCGATTTATTTGAATTGATCAAGTTAAAACCTAGGCCTAGAGAACGCAGTGGTAATGATTTGTTAGTAAAAAAAAGGCTGGCCTTGACATTAAACCCAGATTAAGACTTAGATCTAGTGCTAGCTGACTTGTGGGCAGTCTCAGTAGAGCATGAATGAAGACAACAGTTTACTAAAGTCGTAGTAAAGATGTAAACAAACTATGTAGAAATATTTTGTTCGTCAATTTCGTTTAAATCTTCTTTAGAACAAAAGTTATGACAGGACCATATGCTGCGTGTGTTAGCCACCTATTTACACAGCAGTGTTAAGCAAAATTAATTATGCGATCTGTTGAAGCTCAACTGTTTGGCATATTCTGAAAACTTAACCCGCCTTGAGCTTAGATGTAAGCCTTAAATCAGAGAGCAATCCATGAGTCAAAACGCAGACTGCCCTATCAGGGTTCTGTTGATCTCTACCGTTTGATTCTTTGAATTAGTCCAAACATTGTGTTAAACACTATTTGCGTGATTTGATAGACATGCGGAACCAAAATTAATTTTATTTGTGTAAAACAGATTATGAATGTACTTCAGGTCAGTTTGTATGATTTCCAATTAATGTGCCTTGTCTACAGCTAAACTGGAGCCATTTATTATCATAAAATTTTTGTGGGAGGGAGAATGGGTTCATTCACAAACTTGACTGAGCAGCAATCTAAAAAAAAAGGGAAGAAAGAAAATCGAGAAAGAGTATTATAGAAAGAGAGAAGGAAGAGTGTAGTGTGCAAGAAAGTCATTAAACTAGGCCGGTGAACAAAAGCCACAACTTTTAAAATTGGAGATGGTGTTGCTTACGTTTTTTCAAATTTCATATCCAATTAATGAATTATGTACTATGTTTGATATTGTAATTCTTTCCTGTTTTTTGTTTGAATTGTAAATTAAAAAAAAAAAAGAAACAAAAGTGATTGCTGTTCCCATGTTTAACAACATAGTAACTGAGTAAGCAAAATAGAAAAAACTTTTTTACCTGCGTATATTCAAACACATTTGCAGAATATTTTCGAACTATGTACTTGAAATGAAATAGTTTTTTTTCGTTGTTGCTTTTTTGGTGTGTGCATGCAATATTCCATACTGCTTTGTAAAGAATTCCCATCTAATTCACAAAATACTTTTTCAACACAGTACAATCATAAAATAAAAACACTATATAGATGGCCCAGACATTTTTTTATGTTTGCTGGCTACAGCCCAGAGAAAATACATGTATAAGAAAGAGAAGGACAGTATTTGAAACTAGTGAAACACATGCTAGACCTACTGTACCCGTACATGTTTTTCAACTGTACTAATATTCAGAATATCAATTCAACAGTCTTATTTGATTTTAAGTTTATTCCTTATATTTTTTTTAATAAAGATATTTTCTGTATTTAAAATTTTGCAATTTTTGGGTGGAAATTTTTTTAATCTTTTGGTGTCAAATTCGGCAGTGACAGATTTGCAGTGTATATATGCATCTTGTGAAGTTGTCGATATAAGGCAGATATCATGATTTTACCATAAAAGGCATTGAATTTCCATTTTACATTGCTCAAAATTTGAAGTTCTTTTTCTTGGTAATGAGTTAATTCTTTGAAAATGAAAACGCCTTGCATTTTTTACTTTTTATTGGTGTAAAATTTAAAAAAAATTCTACTTTTCAATAACGTCGTTTCCGAATCATATATAAATTATTAAGACTCGTGGCAAGATAAAGGCATCTCCTGAATTCTTATTTTTAAGCCTTCCAAACAAAAGTGAGAGAATCCGCTGGAGTATTGATCTGCGCTTCCAAAAACCTGGCCTACCAGAGGGTCTCTATGGTGAACTTCCAACTGTGACATTGCGCAACCCTGGGGATCCAGACCTCAAGGTAGACTGGTCTCCCTACACAAAAAACCGTCACAATCATCAACACAAAATGACATCTGGGAAGGTAATAATATTCTTGCATTACACCTGTTTCATAATCACACCCTAAGAAATAACCCTTAGTTTGAAAAAAAATTATAACACATGTTATTATCGTATGTATAATTGGGCTCCTTGCTAAATTAAATTTTATCAACAATTTTGAAAATGTATTCTGTTTTATGATACATGTAAATGTATAAACTGGTTTCCCAAAGAACTCTTGCATTGTACAGTAAAACCTCGTTATACCGCCAATAACAGTGCCAC
>BMAT01008046.1:37300-53230 GCA_019649035.1 Elysia marginata | reverse complement strand
CAGTGTGAAGTTCTTCATAAAATAGCGGTTGATCTTGAGTTTTACATTGGAAGTGGTTGGTATCTTATCGCTCATTCTTTCCTGTCCTCGTCGAAAAAGGTGATCTGACAACTTACAGCCCTGTCTCACTCCTAAGATCAGTTGATCAATCCATTATCCTCAAATCGAGCAGAACGAGAGAGTTCGTGAAGTTGGATCAAATCATTTCAAATATTGAAGGAGATTACCTTGGATGCATTATTAATTAAATATATCACTGCAACTTTGTGATATATAGATATATTTTTTTACTGAGACTGAGAGCCTTGTAATTGTTTTTGCACGAAAGGAAGTTGATTTCTCTTTTCCCATTTTGATCTTAATGGGCAGCGTAAGCTTATATTTGAAAGCGTTGCACCTTTTCATAATATTGTCTAGCAAATTAGCAAAATTAGAAGTAATGGTAGTAGTAGTAGTAGTAGTAGTAGTAGTAGTAGTAGTAGTAGTAGTAGTAGTAGTAGTAGTAGTGGTAGTGGTAGTAGTAGTGTGGTGATGATTATGATGATGATGATGTCAATGGGGATGATTATGATGATGATGGTGCCAATGGTGATGATTATGATAATGATGATGATGATGGTGACAATGGTGGTAATGATGAAGAGAGAGGAGGGCTAGGACTCAAGGGCTTTGTGGTAAAGATAAAGATAAAAACAAACCTATATTGGTGAAGATCTGGAAAAGAAACATGCAATACTACGATTTCATTTATATATATGATTTCAACTACTGAAAGAGGGATTTTACTTGACTTCTCTACTCTAGGACAGCGAGAATGAGCCTCTGAGTTGGTGCTGTTATGTAGCTCATCATATCAATCTGACATCTAGGGCAGATCAACTGACCTCTACCACTTCACCAAGCTGCTGCAGTGAGTTTGTTGAAAGCATTCAAGAGCAAGATGAAGAAAAGGACGATCAGAAAGAGTCATGTTCATTAGGTAAAGTTTGAGTGATCTGTACCAGTGGCATAAATTCAAACTTTCTAATTTTAAATATCTCTTCCAATTAATCAGTTTTTTATTCTTTTTATGAAAAGCGTGCATGATTGTTTTTATCAATAAGATACTCTAAAAATACTTATTGGTGGCTACTTGTAGACTTTCTAAAAGAGGATTGCTATAGGATTAAAAAAAGAAAAGGCATCCGAATTTCAACTTTGTTTTTAATCGTGGGGTCTTTTACTAGGTACGTTTTTGCTTTAACATGCCAGATATCTATTCACTTGTTACCGTTTTTAAGTATCAAACAGAACAATATTAGAGATAAAGATTCATCTAGAATGCATACCATATAGAGACTACAGAACAGATATAAGAATGTGTTAGACACGAGACTAAGAAATAAGATCTTCTCTGGTGATGTGTTCGTCTTTGGCGTCTCTAATCCATATACGTTTTATGGTCATGTATCACCTCAGATTCAATCGTTGGTGTCCAGGAGTTGACTGCCTGGCGTCAAACAAGAACAAAACAGGCAAAGGTCATTCTTGAAGTGACGGATCGTCTTGCTTGGGACAACATTCTCGTCCTTTATGAAACTAAGTTTGGTAAGTTTTCGTATCTGCGAAATAAATTAATGCCGAAAAGATGTCCTCAATCTGCTCTTGCTATTTACGTTAGATTCTTATTACATACAATGCTTCACCACCGATATTTTAATTTTCCTTTGTTTATATGTTTTCTATGCAGAACTTCAGGTGCGTTTATTGGTTGATCTTGCCTCTGTGATGTCCGTTAAAACCACCTTGGGTAATGTGGACAACGAGAATTTCGGCAATATCGTGTTGGAGTACTTTGAAAAGAAGCCAGATATTAACGTTGTGGTTGTGTCCTCATTGGATACAGCGCAACAAATGCTTAAGCGGGTGAGATTTGAGACAAACAAATATTTATAGTTGCCTTATCTCGCTATATTCATTTCCATAGCCAAATAAGGATAAATTTCTGCGTATTTTCGCGGAGTATAATAAGATCTTTTGCGAAGTTAGATCCGAGCCGTTAAATTCGCCAAGTTAAAGATTTAGTTCAGAACGTTTTTATCATTCTCACAGTAATAAAATAATAATAATAATAATAATAATAATAATAATAATAATAATAATAATAATAATAATGATAATGATAATGATAATAATAATAATAATTTAATAATTCATTTATCCTTTCAAAATTTGTGGGCAGACGTATGGTTCAAATATGACTAAGAAAAACATAAATATGAGTTTGCAAGTATGAATACAGAAACATATTTCTTATTAAAAAAGGTGCATCACCGACTTAAAAATTCCAATATATTATTATAAACAACACAAGATAGGTAAAACAATTATTTCGTCTAAAAATTTTTTTCTATATATTATAAATATATAAAAAGATTTGTAAACAGGATTGGCATATATTTACTTGTATACACAACCGACGGATATGGCTTTATCTTTTAATAATATGTTAAATTAAACTTTCTTACTGAGTATAGCACAATAGATTTCATGCGTCTCATGAGGCAAGGAAATTCAAGTGACATTATTTACATAGTATCTAACCCAAGCAGCACCCCAAATGAAATCCGCCATTACTATTTATACCAACCAATGAAATGCTGACACTTTTCTAGACCTATCGGCTGTCGCGTAACATAAAATTATACATCGAATAGCGGGAAATCCGGAAGAGATTATTGAATGGAAACCCCCGCTGATCCCAAGACCCACGTGACATTTTGGAGATATAGGTTGTCCTCAATGTCCAAAAGAAAATCCAGAACCCATTTCATTATTTGGTTCTTTATACTGAATTTTATGAGTTTTATTTATTAGTAGATGGGGCTGGATAGTGTTGAAAGCAGAAGAAAAATCAACAAAAATAATGCAAGCTAGAAGAATTTATGTAACTTGCCCTGGTTTGGGGCAATTAGAAGTAGAACAAAAAAGCCACGAACTTTTTTATTCATCTATTATCATGCCTAAGTAAGATCAAATTCGATTTCCGCTATATTCTATTTTGTCGTAATTCTAAATAGGCGCAAGCCCTGGAGTCCAGGATGGGCAAACGAATCTCGGTGACGGGTCAGTCAAGATGGTTACTCTTTTGTCAGGAGGGTGTACTTCAACCGGACACCTGGATGTTTTTTCCCGAGTTTGACAACATTGCCCTTATCAGTGATACACGTCAATTGGGACCTGGCCACCAGATTCAGGTAGGGAAAGTTGGATAAAGAGGAAAATCATTTCAGTATTACTTATTGTGATATATTAAAAAGACTGTAATCTGAATGTGCACTTTAAAAATATAGAAAATTGGCAGATTTAACAATGCGTTTGTAGAACCGTTTTTACCTCTAAAAAATTTAGGAAGGTAACGAACTCAAGCAGACTCTTTCGATCTCTTATTATAAAGAAGTCTCTGCAGTACAGAGTGAAAAAAGTTATGATGACGAAATCAACGACTACTCTGTACTCAAGACAAAAACTGTGGATCCTAAGATTTGAAACGTATTTAGTTTCCCTGGAACCATGCTATCAATCATTCAATGTGAGTCATTTCCTGTGTACATTTTCAAGGCGAAAGATAATCTGAGGCTACATGAATAAGATGACAGTTTCACTTCATTTAGATTCAAGGAAGACAGTGTATAAGTATTACTTACATTACGAAATATTCATTCTTCTTGGGTCTTCTGTCTTAGAGAAAAAAGCTGCCAAAATGTTTTTGTATGTTTGTTGATCTTCATAACTGTTTTCTCGGTGTGCCTTTCATTTGAAACTCATCAGGTTCAGGGCGATGACCTGTTCGTGCTGACTACTCTGCTGTATAAGACTGGGCGGAGAGAACTGGCAATTGTGGGAACAGTGCATCACGACTGGACTCTTCATCTACACCAAGATGTGTTTCCTAACATAAAGTTTGGCTTCAACGGGAGACTTTTTCTGATTACCACCACTTCGGTAGGCAGTTTATTAATTCAAATTGCATTAGTAGCATTTTCCTTGTATTTCATAATTGATTACAGCAGAACGCAGACGCAACTAAGGGACTGAGATGCAAATGTCTACCTGTAAATTAATGTTAATTACTAAAATTACCACCGTGTGACTTTCTATGTCTATCGTTTATTTTTAAATTGCTTTTTAGTGTGTTCTCGAAATTCAGGCCAGTACACCATACAAGTTTAGCAAGACTAATTTGTTTATTTTGCTTAGGCCACTTTTCTTATGGATTTCGTTATGCATGAGGTTCATACAAGTGAAATTAAAGTAATTTTTTGTTTAATATTTTTATTAATATTGTTATTACTATTATTATTATCATTAATTGTTATTGTTGTTGTCATTACTACCCTTTATTAAATATACCGCGTGTCGATTTAACACCATGTAGGCCCTATCTGAAAAACGTATTTTACACCCCCTTTCATGCCTCTCTCTTTCTTTCTCTCTCCCTCTCCCTCTCTCTCTCTCTCTCTCTCTCTCTCTCTCTCTCTCTCTCTGCTCCTCTTCCTATTTTCATAATTCCCCTCTTCCTTTTAGGCCTGAGTAAAAATACAATGGCCTCATTTCAAAATCTCCAATTTACATACATATAAAATTTTGTTTTGCTTCGTTCGAAGAAGTTGTAGTGAAAGTTAAAAGCTTTATTTATAACGCACACTCCCGCACATTCAAAGTATTTTTTATTGAAAACCGCATGTGAATCGATGCCGTCGTTAAAGATCTTGTACAAAACAATGAAACGGCTACCGAAATAAATATGTAGATGATCGACGCAAGACGCTTGTAGAGTAAAATATTTTTTTCTTTTAAGTCTAAAAATGCTACGTTTTGGTAAACATAAACTCTAATCGTCTAGATATTTTACAACTTTGAGCTAAATTTGACATGTCTAGTGGTTTAGAAATGCTCGCGTAAATGGCCCTCATTTTTTAGTATCTCAATTATTAATAGATTTTTATCATTATTGTTATTATCATCATCATTATTAGTTATTTCATTTTTTATTACTGTTATAATTATTACATGCATCATCATCATCATCATCATTATTATTATAACTTATATTTTTTTCAATTACATATTAACGCAGCAGTTGAGAATCACCAACTTACTTTACTTACTACTACATTTCTCCCTGTATCAGTGGACACCTTACGTCTACCGTCATGAGGACGAGAACGGGCGTGTCAGCTTCTCTGGTTTCTGTATAGACATGGCCGAGCAGCTCAGCCGAACCCTGAACTTCACGTAAGGGATTGCATTACAAAGACAAAGAATTGAATGATTTGCCGTTACAGTACACTCACACAAAACGAAACTCAACCGGCCATGCCAATCACGTAACAATTGCCGGTACCACCACGGTATTTTTGTAAATTGTTTTAAAATACTTTTTATGATTTTAAAGTAGCTGGTTTTGCTGTAATGGTAAAGCTGCGCAATTGTTTCACAGTCTTATGGCAGATATTTTCATTCTTTTTTTTTTCATTTCAATAGAATTCGATATACTGAACCACCTGATGGTTACTGGGGCAATGACGATGGAAATGGAACGTGGAATGGAATGGTAGGCCAAGTCGTTAGACAGGTAAGAAGCTGAATAAACATTGAAGTGATTTGGAACTTGAATAAAGAGTATATTTACCGTTTTATAAAATAAGTAGATGAGCGATTGAACGTATAGCGAGCTCGTGAACGTATCCCTCCCACTATAACAAAAACGTAAAATTTGGAAACTACTGGGATATTATTTTTCGGCAAGGGATAAACGATGAGTAATGAGAATGCATTATAATTTTGTTCATACTAAAGCAGATACTTTATTAAAAACACTGAAGAAATTTGAATACATGTCCTCTTAGAAAATACAGACTCAGTACGAGATACACGACTGCCAAACTGTTCCTTGAAACATTAGTCTTTCTCTTCACTAAGAGCAGTCTGCCCAGGGTCTGTTGATATTCTATTAGACTGTATTCGACTAATGCACTTTCTGTCTGTTATGTAACCGTCTCATCGAGTCTAAAGTAACCCATTAGACTTTCTACATAGGATTGCAGTGAGCCTAATTACAATGCTGTTAGGTAACAGTAAAGGCTGTAGCTCGCTCGGATTAATTTTCAATTATTTTCGCTTTCACGATTGTCACGAGACAGCTTCAATTTGGCACTAGACTAGTGGTAAAATGCATTTAAATCAAGCGATAGGGCATGGAGACAGACTGAGAGAGGAAAAATTAGTATATGATTGAGGTTGGTGCATTGAATCAAATTTTTTCCTCAGAAGGCCAACCATTTTAAAAAGTTTGGTAGAAATTTCATGACTTTTTCGAATTTTTTTATTCATTTGTGTAATAATGAGCATTTTTATGCTTCATGGTAAAGTTTAACCATTTTTTAAATTAGAAAACGAAACTTCATGATAAAAATGTAAAAATATACAGAGGAAAGAGCTTTTAAGCAAATGTATTTTTATCAGAAAAAAAAATTCATTTTCCCATAGTTGGCCTTCTGAGGGTTAAAGTTTGTTTTCTAGAATGTTGCCAAATATTTTTATTGGAAAAAATGTACTAACTTAATCATAAACTTGTAAATCCCTTCCAATGTGCGTCGGTCTTAGTGAGCACAAAACGGCAAATCTCATGGAATATATCATTTTTGTTCAGGTCGAGTGAATAATTGCATTTCAAAGATATTGTGCAATGCAACTTCTTTTTGGAGATACATAGGCTACTTCGGTGTAAAATGTATGTGCTGCTTTTATGAATGTCACTCCATACCAAACCAATTCAAAAGTTAGTGCCTGGCTTATGAGATCAGATACGCGAGCTGGTCAGACTCACTCGATAATTACTGAGTTGATTAAGCCTGCAAATGATTAATCTTAAGCTACCGTGCCGCCCGCCGTGTATTTTTAAAAATCGAAAGAGGAAATTACGGACTATAATTATAATACGTCCGCCCGCCGTATATTTTTAAAAATCGAAAAAGGAAATTACGGACTATGATAATAATACGTTGATAAGGTTTCTATCACCCAAATTAGGTCTTTGCTCTTGTCCTAGAAGTGGAGCCATTTTAAAATCGTGACTGTACACACAATATTAAATCTTTTTTAAGATGTGCGAGCGATATTAAATATCATGAGTATGTGGCATCGATTCTTTACTAGTTTCCTCTAGAGCTGACCATTTGTCATTGTGGCAATCTAAATAAGGAAGTTAACTTTTTGGCAGGATAAATAATGGGAAATCAGTCCCTGTTAAAACTGTTTGTACTCTTCTATAAAGCTTCATTTTAATACCTTTAATTGCACGGCCGTTCCAAAAGATTTTTTTGACACAATTCATTTGTACTTGCTTGCCCTGTTTAACCGAAAAAAAGTTTCATTGTATGCTCCTTCCGAAGAAGTGGAACTAGCTGAACAAAAACACATTTTTTATTATTACAGATCTAGATTCTATTTTTAGAAAATATAATTCATTTCTACGTACCATGCTTATCATACGTTTTGTCAAACAGTTTTCATCTAGTTTTTTGTCATTATTCACCTCTAGCGCTTTTTCAATTGAAAACGTTCAACCAATATTAATTAATTCATTTAGGGAGGATTCAATTGAAAAATATTTTAATCAATCTTTCCATACTATCCATTTCCACTGCTTCCTTTATTCAAAATTTGCGATCAAAGTTTCTTACCGTTCTTTTCTGTTGCTCATTAAGTTGCAAGTGATGAATTCATACCATACGTTTTACCATTTACATCCTTAAATTGTAAAACCAGTCCTTATCATTTGTTTTCTATGGCTTGTTCCAGGAGGTAGATATGATCGTCGCTCCTATGGGAATAACTGGGGCTCGAGAAGTCGTCATAGACTTTACTTCTCCATTCTTCTATGACGATTCAGCCGTCATTTTTAAGAAACCAGACCCAAATAAATCGAAATGGAGGACATACATTGATTTATTTAGAAAAGAGGTAAAAACGTTTTTTCATTTCCTCCTCCTCCCACCTATCTCTCTCCTCTCTCTCTCTATGTCTCTTTCTCTATTCTCTCTATTCTCTCTTTTCTCTCTCTCTCTCTCTCTCTCTCTCTCCTCTCTTTCTCTCTTTTTTAAATATGTATTAATTTAATTGCTTCAGTTCTAAAGAGAAAAAAACGCGTGTACAGTGTAATATATATGTAACAGAACTTTTAGGCTTTTAAGAGTGCTTTCATTTACAAAAAAAATTTGCATACATAATTTTCATGTTGTTACCCAAATTAAAAGAATTTACCTTTAGGAAACAGCAAAACAGTACTTATATAAATCAATGGAGTGAAAAAGACTTAGTGGAAAACTTAAAATCAATGAACTTACAAAAAAAAAATGTGCAATGTCTGCAGACAGAGAAAGCTTTTCACTATGTTAAGTCCTTTTTACTATCCTGCTCTGTTGGTTGAATGAACATTTCACATTTTCTAGTATTTGTCGCAAAACAAAATACTTATTATATCGACTAGCCGCCAATCTATAGCTCTTATCGAACAGAAAAATATTTCATTATTTACTATTTATGTTTTAAAGATGAGCATGGAAAAGAATGTTCTCAAGTAGGATTGATAAAGATTTTTTTTACCTCAACGCTCTCAGATCGAGTATTGCACTCCTAAAAGGGAGCGCGGTGGTTAAACTAGGATTTTTAGCTCTGCCTTGGCAACGATTTCTGAAGATCAATTATCCATTCTTTTTTTTTTCACTACCGTCTTTCTACAACCTGCTCAAACTCATTTGATTGTACCCATAGCTTACTCCAATTTTTATCTGTGCGTGTTATCTTTCGAGGTATGGGTCTATTGGTTTCTCACAAGTTTCCAACAATAAAAACAGCACTCTATACTTTGATCACAATTGTATATTCAAGAACAAACAACTGTGTGGCTTAACTGTTTAGCCTACCGGCAGATTGGCAGACAAGGAGACAATACATTGAGCTCTCATCACATAGAGTAAGCCCAGCTCGTCAACCCTTTTCATTTGATTTAAGAATTTTGCAGGTTTATGCAAAGATAATGGAATTGGTTTAAATGAAGGTGAAAACGTGACACCCGGTTGATTGATCCTTATATGAGAGTCGCCGACCCCACTCAAAAGGTCCTACACTACCGATGTTTTCCTCTAAATAAAGAAAGTAGCAAATTAAAAAGTTAATTTAAAGAATATAATAAACTATATAATCGATTTCATTCCACAAAAAAGCCTCGCGCTTGTTTTGGGGGAATTTTTAAAAAGTTGGCGAGTGTGGGAATCGAACCCCTCACACTCTCACACCTCGCGTTATACATTATTAGCACGAAGCTCTAGCCGACTGAGCCAACGGCGCTCTGGTGATATAGATAATTTGAAGGAACTTATTGCGGTTGCGAATGGCTTTTGAGGGAAGATTAGACTGAAATTTTAATGATGGCTAGGATGCGAATCTAGAGCTTGAAGCGTATTCAGATTTTAAATGGACCTTTTCTAGATTGAATTTTGAATGATAAACAACAAAAAGGACTCATCCACCACAGTTAATGTACCTTTACAAATTTGAGATCACAAACCTCGACATAGATCTGCGATCATCTGCGCCGGCTTTCTGGTTGAGCAGTGAGACGACAGCGCCATCCCGCTTAACTACTGAGAGAGGCGTTAATTTTTTTGTAAAAATGACAAAAATTTAGAAGATTGATATCTCTATGAATTACCCACAAAATATTCAGACTTTGGCCCAAGTCCCTGGAATAGTATGTAACTCCAGCTATCAGCATAAAATTGGCCCTTTATAACCACTCACCGAATCTGCAGCATCTTGAAAAAATGTAGGCTGAAAACGAAATAATTGTCTCCATTCACGAATTTCACCAATGAGTTCATCTTAATACTCAAACTTTTTGCCTCTCATGTGGCGCTTTAGGGGCCCAAAGAGATGAAAATCTGAGGGTTCAAGGTGTGGACTGTGGGGTGGATGAGGAATAATGTCCTACCTCTTACGTTCAAGCCTTTCCTTTGTGCGCTTGGCAGTGTGTGTGTGTGTGGGGGGGGGTCCATTGTCGTGTTGAAGGCCAACTCCGCTACGTGTGTCCAGGTCTTTTGCGTCGAACAGCATGTCTCAGCCGGTCAAGTGTTTCACAATATCGATCAGCATTGACGCTCTCTCCTTTTGGCGTAATATCTAAAAAGATCTTTCCACGTGAGTCCCAAAACACGGTGGCCATCATTTTTCTTGCCGATTGCTGGACTTTTTTGTGACAGGAGAGGACGGGTGCTTCCATGTATTTGAGTCGGGTTTTGTCTCCGGAGTGCTCTGGTGTAACCAAGTTTTATCTTCAGTGATAAGGTGTTCAAGGAGCTTGTTCCTGGCTCGATTGTCCCCGCCAGGCCCCACATCAACGGTTTCATCACCTTCTTGTTGATACCCTTGCAGCATGATTTGGGAGATTTTGACTCTCTGGCACTTATGCTCATCTGACAACAGTTTTGGGATCCATCTAGCAGAAACTTTGCGATAGCCAAGTTTGTCATGGACAGTTTCATAAGCATTAGTTTTGGGAATGTCAAGTTTAAGAGAATTCTTCTGTCGACGTTGATGAGCTAATCAACTCGAGCTGTGTTTCAGTTATTACAGAGTTTAAGCAGTAATGTTTGCTGTGTTCGGGTGTCCAGACTTTGATTCATCTTGCAAACTTGTTATGCCGTCTTTGAACCAAGAACACCACTGATAGACTTGGGTTATGAACATTGCATGTTTACTGCAGTTTCCCACTACTTCTTTGTAAATAAAGGAACATTTTGTTCCCTTTACGAACAGAAACGGACAAAAGCTCTTACTTCCAGCTTTGACCAACTTGCGACGGGAGGCGCCATTTTCAAATCAATGCTCTTTAGCAGTGCGTTCACTGGCGGTGCTGAAATTTGCGCACCAAGTGTAAAATGAATGTTCCTACAATATGCTGTTTACCGCTATTTAAAGAACTGACTATATCAAAAGTTATGATCATTTTCCGGTTTATTTCCGAGCTTCCCTCGTAGATTTTGCTTATCATCATCATTTCAAATACATTAAACCTTTCCAATCTCCGGGCCTCTGTAGAGATCATCTTACACACAATTGGAAATGAGAGGTTGATTTTGTTTGAAATGAGTTGAAGTAGTAAGAAAGAATATTTACACAACATACGCACCAAATTGATTTTGGTTGCTTTACTAAGTCTGTGTCACTGCTTGTCTTAATATCTAATTATTTCAAGAAGGTACAAAACTATTTTGGTTTTCAAGCTTTGGCTTCGACATTCTACAATGCAGGAATTTAAGCATCTTGTTCTAACGAAAGGGTGTCTTTTTTTTTTTAATTTTACTTGTAATAAGCTGATATTTTTATCGTCTGTTTCACATTGATTTTTATTTGAAGTTATTTCGGTATGTTATTTTTTTATGTAGACGTACATCAGGGCTCACATTAGAAGCAGACTGTATGTTTGATAATTTCTTGCCATAGAGTCTACATTCTTTTTTGGTGTACAAATACCAACTCTCAATATATTTTCCCAATTTTAAAAAAATACAAACCAACTTCTCTGTAAATTGAAATGTATCTTCAGCGTTCAGCGATCTGATTACAATAATGACGTTTGAGGTTGCAGGTACGTTTGTCGATGTGCCTTTTTCTATTTGAAATGACCCGGTTTGTTGATGAGATAAGAAAGACGCCAATGCTAGGTTAAGAGATGGAAACACAACATCGAATGATTATGAATTCTTAGGAGGTCAGATTATTTTGTTTGCGTTGCTTTTCCCGCCGCTCCATTGAGTCGCGAGGAGGCGCTCCCCTTTCCTAGTCCGCTTTGGACTGACCAAGTGTCAACGGTTGCCGAATATTTTGCGTCATATCTCGCTCCATGATGACTTTGTTGGTATTAGTATATATATGTATTACTGACCTATTCATGCTCTTATTTTTTCTGATGTTTAATTATGAAAAAAAGATGATGGACAATATCAAATGAGTTGACTAACTGACAGGAAGAAACGGTTTCGGAAGAATCGATTTCGGAAGAAACCAATTTAGAAGAGCAAACAATATTGTAAATTAAATGAGAAAGGTGCTCTTGTTGAAATGAGATTCTGCGAATAAGACTACCAGTTTATATTGGTTTTTTTTTTCATATGAGTATGTGTTTTTAACTCACTATACTGTCTCCACTGGCAGGTACTTATCAGTGTATTCATTGCGTTTCTGGGAAGTTGTGGTATCATCTTTCTGCTCACCCGAGGTGAGAAGCGTGTCTATGGGAACAATCGATACGTCTTCGCCAATTCCTACATGGATTGTTTCCTTTACATGTATGGTTCCATGATGGCTCAAGGTAAGGGAAATCAGCAGTTTCTCTAACTTAACAGATCTATTATAATGAGGAGAATCATCTTATACTCTAACGTAAAGAGATCACACATTTATTTGAGTTAGGAGAGTCAGCTGATGCTCTAACGTAAAGAGATCACAGACTTATTTGAGTTAGGAGAGTCAGCATTTACTTTAATTTAAACAGAGACTTGAGGAAGGATAACCAGCTCTCATTCTAACTAAAAAGATCACAGACTTATTTGAGTGAAGAGAATCCGATGTTTCTATAACTTAATCACCTGAACAGACTTACTTGAGTGCGGAGAAACAGCTGTTAATATAACTTGAAACCACAAGCCTATAATTTTGAGAGCGGAGAATTAGCTGTTTCTATAACTTAAACTCACAAGCTTATTTGAGTGAGGAGAATCAGCTATTTCTCTAACCTAACGAGATCACACACTTGGTTGAGTGAACAGAAACAGCTTTTTCTTTAACTTAACGACATCGCAGACTTATTTGAGTGAGGAGAGTTAGATCATTGCTTATCGAGATCGCCGTCTTTTGGCAGTTGAAAAAGAACTCGGAAGCAAGTAGAACGTTATTTCAGTACAAATGTACTGCTTCCCAGAAAAAAAAATGATACAACCTAGGTATTTGGAGATATTTCACATTAAGGCCAACGATCTTGGCCATATTATGTAACAAAAGTGACCGCTTATATGCAAGCTGGGACTGTGAGACTTCGTTTATTTAGATCGAATCCTATGCCGCTTGATCTCTTACTGTTTGCATTAAATTGTTGGGTTTTTTTTTTATCTTAAAGTATACTACCGGCATACTTACACGCTTTGCGATTTCGGTTGCTAAATAGACAGTGTTGTATTATTTGCATAGAAAACATCAACGCAGACATTACAAGACTAAAAACACTTGGTGTTGAAAGCGCAGGTTCCGTATTCAAAATCAATTGCATCATCGTTTTAAAATCAACAAAACTCTGTTTTTATATGGCAACAGTCTTTCCACTTAGCTAATTTTTAACTTAAAGCCCAAACATTCAATGATGAATAACTGATTGAGAAGAAAGGATACCTTAAAACTAACATAAAAGTCGAGTCACTCGCCAAGGGAACTATCTTATAAATACACATATATATATTAATATCCTTAGCAATCAAGTAAAAATTTCGCAACACAAAAATATATAATGATATCCGGGAATGTTTGGATTAAACATCAATTATCGGAGTTTGTGAGTTCCGGTTTGTCTGTGCTGATGGCAAGTCGCTTTCCGTCTCGGCTCTTCTCAAAGCTGATTTCTGTTTATTTTCTTTGAGGATAATCAAGGATATTCAATCGGATAGGTACCATTTTGCGTCAACTTAGTGTGTTAGGCAATTGCTTAACATAAAAAGTTTAAATCTCATAAAAAGCAGTTTTTTAGAAACGTTGTCGAAATATGGGTTCAATATAATGGCCATACGAACCTCAGTACTGGAAGTATTTTAAATGAACCTTTCTTGACAATAAACACATCATATTTAAAAGAAAAGTACTACTAATACAACAATTTTTCAGAAAAAATATTTTATATGTGAAGGACATAATAGGCTAATGACGTTTGAAGAATTCTAAACAAGATACCAAAACTACCCGAATATGCAACTCGACTATAATTTAATATCTAACGCCAAACCCAAAGAACTGATAGGTGACAAGAAGAAAATAATTGACAAATAATTATATTTCTATAACTCTGTCACTGGAACTATAGGAAGGCAGAAGTTTGCTACTATGAACCACTTACGGTTCTAATTTGTGTAAGAAAATACAATAAACACATATAACAAATAAGAATTGGCTTTTAGCATCAGAAATTACTAGTACTACTACAAGGACTGCATTGGAAAATCTTGAGTAATATTTATCCGACCAACATATTCTTACATAAAATGGGTATCAAAAGTAGTAACCATTGTACTTACTGCAATGAGATCGATTTTTCTGGAACACTTTTCCTTCGATTGTGTAAAAGTTAAACTATTACGGAAGGAAATTGAAAACCAAATCAATGCATGCTATGGAAAGAGATTGGTTCGAGACGCTCAATCTGTGCTGTTAGGAATTAAAACATCAGATAAACTTGACGCAATATCGCTAAAAACGGTTAACCATATGATCCTTGTAGGTAAAATTTCCCTATTCTTAAATAAAATACAGCAAAGGAATTTATCTACTAAGTATTTTTTAATGAATGTTTTTATATGAAAGATTTTGCTTCATAGGAACAGAAAATGACTATAAAGAAATTGTTTATAAATGGCTCTTAATGCTGTCTTCTCGTTTATCTTTATATATATAATTTTCCCACTATAAAGTTTAACTATCTTTATATCACCAACTTAATAAGTGCCCTTTTTTCTCCTTTATACTTTGTTTTCGTTTTACTAAGGGATAATATAAGGTTATTTTCATTATTATTATTATTATTATTATTATTATTATTATTATTATTAACACTGTTATCATTGTTATCATTGCTACTATTATAATTGTTTTTTTTATGATGATATTGTGAGCATTGTCGTCACTTTTATTGTTTTTGTTATTATCGCTATTGCCATTATTAATGTTGTCCTTATAAACATTATTATTACTGTTATAATAACATTAACATGTCTTAGACACGTAGATAGTTTAGACCTATTATGTTTCGGAAAAAGCCAGTCTCATTAGGATAGCAGCCTCAATGTAACCACCAAACCACCTATTATCCGTTCTCCTCTGTTCCCCAGCTCTCAATATATACCATACCCGTTATTATTTCATTCTTTTGTTTCCACAAATCTTGATCAATCCATATATTGATAAGTACAATAACCACCGAGCTTATATACCTCTATAAAACCCTCATACCCAACAAATTAACTAAGTATAATTATCTCAATCTAGTTACCTTTCCCTATATACTACTCAGTCCAATGAATACTCTTATGGTACTGGATCCTTTAGACACTCAACTGTATAGTTAAGTAAATACATGTCTTTGTCAAAGCTAGAAACCTCAGCGAACCGACTAGTTAGGAAAAAAAGCATCACATTAAGCACTGATCTATTGGCAAGGAAAATGCGTTTTTAAAAAATCAACCGCTGACAAAGTAATCCTGGTACTGGAGATGTCAGAGTTGGTGTCGTGATTGAACACAGTGAATCCCTGCCTTGCTCACTTTGACTTATATAATAGGTCCGACAGCAAGGTAGGATCCCTGGTCTCAGCCCAACTGTTATCTATTTGGTTATATGCCTTTCACTTTCAGCGGCGTTTAACACAAAATACAACTGCGCTAAAGGAGGTATAGCCTTTATCCCTTTCCGTCCTAAACCTCGCAGCCATGCTCTAAACCCCAAGTATAATGAACACTGCAGAGGAATTGTTGTCTTATAGCAGCAAAAACATTACAGATTCATACAGTACGTAAATCAATCAATCTCACTCTCAAGTCTACTTTGAACCCTCACCCCTTGCCCCCCTCC
>BMAT01008046.1:7768-19865 GCA_019649035.1 Elysia marginata | reverse complement strand
GGGGGGGGCAGCTATTTCCTAGAACCTGAAAAAGCAAAAACAGGCCCTGCCAACAATATATCATTGCTTTATTTTTTTGTTCAGTCTATTACAATTGTTTCTTGCCATACCAGTTGCTTTTACATGGCATTTTTATGTGTAATACATCACTGAAAGGTTTCCCATGATTTGTTTAAAATTAAAACATTATGGGTAAGAAGAAGAGAACAAATCTTCAAATTTGTTGCAAATTTTAGGTCCTTTACATTTAAACTATGATTATAAAAATTTTATTATAAAATTACATACCTTCTTTTCGTACAAGCATGTGATATCTGGAACTTTGCCAACTCCTTTTTTCACTGCATTAAAAATGTCTTGTGGCTGAAATAAATTTAAAAACAGAAGTATCTTGTACATAGTGAAATCATGATTATACCTGTTGAGTTTGCTGCTGAGTTTTCAACTGACTGAAATTTACAAGCCATAAAGTGTAGGCTGGGGCACTAATATCACAATGCAGCTGTGGCACAGGCAATGAAAATCCCACCAACTAAAGTCCAGCGTAATAGCTATTGCCTTAAAAGTCATCTAGCAAAACCTCAACAGTACCTTGAAGTTATGCAGTAGTGGGTCATTTAAGAATTGATAAGAGTCTCAGATATTTCCTTTGCAAAAAAAACAGCCTTACTTGGGTGAGACAGTAGAGTACTGCTGTGAGAAAATTTCTAAGATAAACTTTTATATTTCTTAAGGGAAATGTGTCTACCTTGGTAATTTTCCTAGTAAGATCATTTCATATAATATAATATCTTTCTACTTATCTAGCATGTTGTTTTGGTTGTCACTATGTCTCCCTCTTAAATTTTGATTGCTCTCACTTTCTCTCCTTCTGTCTCTATAGCTGTCTGTCTTCCTCACTCTTTTTTTTGTCTTTCTAGTCTATTTATGTTTATTCATTTTTCATTTGCATTATACATTAATGAATTTGTAAGAAAAAAAAAGTAATTTAAATTATGGGGATTGGCTTACCAGATACATTGCCTCATTAGATGGAACAATTCCAGAGTCTTCTAGATATCTGTAAAGACAAAACAAAAATTGCTTTAGGGAATCAAATGAAGAAGAAAAACTAAGTCATTTCTTTTACATATTCAAACTCAATAACTGTTTGATTTAAATGTTCAAAGCCTGATTTACATTTTGAAATAAGTGATGAGTACAAAAAAGAAAATTCAGATTATGCTTTTTCATTTCTTCAGCAGCCAATAACAAAAACCAATTTGATGCACAGAACTTTTTTTTTCATGACACATCCTTGTCAAATTGGGTATATTACTTTTAGCAGCCAAAGTTAGTGACATGTTTCTATTGCTGGTACACAAGCACATCCACTTAAATAAAGTATAAAATAGAACCTCTTTCTATTTTGCTGTATGGTGATGAAAATTGTCAAGACCACGGCACATATAGCCACCTCCTTCCAAAGTTTAAAACAAAGGGAACTTTCATACAAGGGGCAAACAAAATGAGATTTTAAAAAATTGAAGACAAATTTATCTTGGACATAACTAAATCTAGGATCTAGAAACTCCACTAGGCATAGAAATCCAAAAGTAAATTGTTTTGTAATCTCGGGTTTTGAACAAATCATTGTAAAGCTTGTAACTCGAGTAATTTAATAATTAGTTGCTGTTAGATCTAACACCTAAGTCTAGGTGTTACATCATCAGCTCTTCAGCCTGAAGCCAGAACCTTTGCAGTTATAAATGTGAAATTAGATCTAATATCTTTTATGCCATGGACCTGTGACCTCACTATATTTGATGTCAGTGTCTAAGAGATTAATTCAATAAAGCCACTGAAGTTTAAATTTGTTTGCGACCTCTCATTGAGTTGTAATTGATTGCTTTGACTCTGTGCTACATGAACTATCTTGAGCTAGAGTTAAACATATTTCCAATCTTAAATCCAACCCAGACAAAAATGATGATGAAAATAATGACGAGTATTCAAGATTTTGAGTAGGAGGAGGGTGAAAATTTTTCTTATGGCAGTAAAAAGTGATCAAAAAGGAACTGAAAAGTTTTCTTGGAATTGTTTGTTGAGAAATGTCCTGCATTTTGCCTTTTTTGGCACATCCAAAAAACACCAGTCAAGCCTCAAGCAAGGTTGAGACTATAAAGCAACAAGCTAAATGCATGATTAGACCCATTGCAAAGTTTGAAGCTTATGGAAAGTCTTAGAAGGCATGGTTTGTAGATCCAGTTCATTGCTGATAAATGGACTGAGTAGAATGAATTTATATAAATTTCCTTCCATGAAATGGAAAAGAATTAATTTGACTAAAATTAGCACTCACTTTGTTATGTTCAGTTTTTCATGAAGATTCATGGTCCCATTAAAGTATTTCAACTCTCCTTTAAGAATTGGCAGAGAATATGCACATGTTCCATGTTTTGTCCACTCATGTTCCCTGTAAAAATGTAGAATATAAGAAATATATATAAAGGATCTTGATGGGTTGAAAAGCGATGTGAACATCGAATTCATGACCTGCAATTCTTGGTTCTTTATGAAAGCTTTATCAGTTTGGCATTGTTAATTTTTTTTTTTTTGAAGGCATTGCAAAAATAAAAACTAAAAACAAAAATCATGAACACATGATGGAACCATACAATAGGCCTTCAATTTCTAAATCTATTGCAATCCAAACCAGAGAGAAAGAGAGAGCAGAGGGGGACAGAATGAGAGTGAGTACGTTGGACTGAAAATAAAAGATAGCATTATGATAGGCTCCCTGAGAGGTAAAAAAAAAAAGTAGGAGCAGGTATGAAGTCACAAGCAGAGAGGGAGATCTATGGTATAGGTCATGAGCAGACAGAAAGGCCAAGGAAAAGGACCTTTCAGAGAGAGTGTGAGAATTAGAGACAGAGAGAAAGAATAAAAGCATAATGTGTGCCGGGCTAAAAAAACAAAGATAAAGGATGAAGGGGGAGGAGCATATAAAGTCAAAGGTAGAGATGGGGAGAGAATATCGTGGAAAGAGGCGTATTAGAGAGGAAGAGAGGAGCAAGTAACAATCTTAAAAGAGGGAGAAAGAGACCAGAAAGGAGACTAGAGGACAGCTGTTTGCCTGTTGGGAGTCAAAAGGTTTCATATTCAACTAAAATGTATTGCAAATGGAACATTTTGAGTCTAAGCCTGCATGTTGTCTAGAGTCGATAAGACTGAAAACAGTGAGGTGAATTTCAATTTCAAAACAAGGAAAACTGAAATATTTTTTCTAGAAAAATTTGGTGTGTGTCAACACATTCATATTTTTTATAGACTTTATCTTACATAGACCCAATGCCTACCTAGAAACAACCTGAGGAGACAAGGTTGTCCCTTGTTTTGATTTTGTTGATTTTTTTTGGTTTATATTTTCTTGTCTTTGAAGTTGTGATCATGAGCAAGAACCTGCAAGGAATGATCAGAAAGTGTTGCCAGTTGCGATCTTCATGAAGGAATAGTTTAATTTTCATGAAATTTTCAGGCAGCTATTAAGAATTCCTTTCAAGATGACATAAAAAAAATTGGGAAATTCTGAGTACCAGCTTTTGCACAACAGTGCGCCAACGGACATAAGCCATGACATCATTTTATGCAACAAAAAAGAAGTCCTGTATATGAAAGAGTAAACACCATCTGAAATACATAATGAACTGTCTAAAGAATAATTATGACCAAACATGTCCATCACATAGTACAGTGAAATTTTGGGTAAGACGATTCAAATGTAGACAACTTGATGTGGCAGTGGGGGCCACTTTCTGGTAGCTCTCAAAATGTGATTACTGGGATCAATGTGGCCAAAATTAAAGAACTTATTCTATCAGATTGAGGTCTGACAATAAGGGAAATTTCAATATGAAACTTCTCTTTTGTATGGAACAGAGTAGACCGTTTTGCATGACATTTGTGCTAGACAAATGTATGAGCTAGGTGGATGCCCTGTTTTCGGGCAGGAGAAAATAAGACAAAGAGAAAACACTGTTGCAAATTTCTTAAATGCTTTGCTAAAAGAAATAATTTTTTTGATAGATTAGTGACACTTGATGAAACCTGGCTCTATCCGTATGACCCAGAGATGATATGCAAATCAAAGCAGTAGAAAACCCCTGGAAAACCTACCCCCAAAAAGGCAAAGAAATGCTGTTCTGCTTATAAGGTTGCCACTTTAACTTTTTCAAAATAACTAAAAATTCTGGCGCTGCATTCTTGCATAAATAAACATACAAAACGCATTACAGATATGTCCCTCAATATCTGGAAATAAGTGAAAATCCTAGCTCTACATTCTAGCCTAAATAAACATAACTATATGCAAAACGTCATTTGGAGGTACTGAATTCTCATTGTTTATGGGAACAATCTTGATCAAATTAGTGAGTTCTTTCAGCATCTCAGGCTTGAAAAAAAGAAAACTGAAAAATGCAATTCCCGTCATGCTGACCATTTTTTGAGATGTGGAATGAGCCCTCATGTGTGACTTCTTCTCAAGGGAAAAAAGCAATGAACTGTGAATACTACTACTCACAACTGAGGAATGAAGAGGGAACTCACAGCCAAGCGACCACAAAAACTTCTGCATGAAATTCTGTTTGCAAGACAACGCACCCTCCCACCTCATGCACTTTTCACTACTGCCTCAAATGATTGCAGTTTTCAGATCTTACATCACCCTGCCTATTCACCTGATTTTGCCCCATCAGACTTTTTTTTCTTCCCTTTATTGAAGAAAGACCTAAAAGGAAAGCACTTTCGAGATATAGATGATGTTTCGAAAGCTGCAGAGGATTACTTAAGGCCAAACTCAGCACATTTTACTTTAAAGGACTTTTAAATGTCAAAGAAAGATGGGAGAGGTGACTGGTTTTGTATGGCGGCTATGCAAACAAATAAAAGTATGTGTGCAAAATTTCCAGAAAATCTGAGCATTCCTTCATAGTAAGGGCAACTACTTTTTGATTATCTCTCATACTTTGTGTGTGTACTTCAAGGGAAGGGTGGGAGGTGCTGCAAGTTTACCATTGTAGAATCATAGATGTGGCCGCAAGATCATCCGATACTCAAGATAAAATACAACTGACTGCACATGCAACTCATTGAGGCCACCCAGTGAATAAAGTCAACATAACCATTTGCCAGAAAAGAGATTGTATGATGTCCCTACTCCAACTTGATGCAACCACAAAAAAACTAGTACTTTTTAGCCTAATGTTGGCTGTTGCGACTGAGACATTACTGTGAATATCCCCCTAGTCCCTGACAATAGTACATAAATGAACCTATGACAAAAGGTCATTTGATATGTCGAGTGTGATGTCATGTCAAAATTCAGAGCAGGATAAATATCAAATGATTTTGCTTCAATGAAACATGTCTTGTGCCAAACACAAAACTAATTTATTTACCAATGAGCACATTCCGATCACGAAATTCATTAAGTCATGAGCTGATACTGACACTAAAAAAGTAATTTTTTTTTGTTGCTGTTAGTTGAATGTGATTACAATACATATGCAATATTGCAAGGCCGTACATATTTTCTGACAATACAAGTCACAAAAGTCACAAAATTTTTGTGGTTCAAAATTAAATACCAGAATACAATGTGTTTGGCTACTTATTTATATTTGAACAAAAGAAAATTTTAAAAATAATTATATACGAAGTTGAAACATTTCTACATCAAAAGTAATCTTTGACACATAATAACATGTCACTGCTTCAAACACATGTCTAACAAAAGTTTAAGATGATGTGAGAAACCTAAAACTATTGGATTGCTTCAATCTAAATAGCAATAAAAAATGATAAAGTAGGCAAAAGACTGGTCACAAGACAAAACTTTACCAGAGACTTGTATTAGGTGCACCCATCTCAAAGCTAGGCCAGTTGACTGCAAGTCTTGATGAAAGGCTCTGTGGAGAGCAAGTGTTACAAAAAGTGTTTAAAGAAAGCCCAAACATTAAACAAAGTTATAACCATAAGCTCATAATCTATTGCATTTTTAGTAATGTTAGGGCTTGAGCTTCTATGTGATGTGGTTTAAAGATTTAGAGCCTGTGTATCTGAACAAAGGAGCTCTAGTAGCTGTTTGTAAGAAATTAAACCCAGACGTAGCCAAAGATCTTTTCTTTTCAGAACTTGGCGGGAGTTTGAGCCAATCAGAATATCTTAGCATACAAACTACACACTAATGAAAACTCACAATAAAATTGGATTATTTTTATTATCAGATTACTCAACCTACTCTCAACATGCAGAACTTCCCTCTTCTTTTATTTCTGCAATACTTTATTTTCAAATCAAATTTGAGATATTAATTAATTTATTTACTTTGATTTTTAACAATTCATGTTTGCAGTAAAATTCTTACCCATGTATTTGACATGCTGTAGATTGAATCAAATCAGTTATTTGTTTATATATGCTGTCCAAATTGATTAAAAACAGATTGTGGGTGAGCTCAAGAAAGCTGTTTGAGTATTGTTTTGACATAGAAAAATACTCATAAAGCTATATCATTACCTTAATCTCATTATAATTGAATTTCATTGAATCATTGCAGTAATCTGGTTTTTCTGTCCCTGCTATAGAAGGCCTGAGGAAGAAGTTAGACAAGTAATTTAAGAATAGCTATAAAAAGCACACCTAATAATGAAATAGAGAAAAATACAAATTAGTTGTGCCAAATTGATTTTAGTTGATACATGAAGTTTTGAATTGTTTACCACTCTCCCAGCCCAAGTCTCTGCCATCTAGGAAACCTTAATTAAAGCAAATAAAAATTGAACTTTCAAATTAGTAATCATATTTTAACATGCACTTTACAACCAGAGAGAGAGAGAATGTGAAATACAGTAAACATACCACAAACCATGAATGGTCCAGCCTTTGACCACTGGAGACACATAACAGTCTTCACCCTGAAAAAGTAATGAGAGCTGAGTACAGGTAGCATTTTATGGTAAATTGGTATCGATAAAAACACATAATTAAAAACACTATTAATATTAAAAACAATTTAAAAATTGAAAACAAAAATTGTAATAATTATGTTGCTTTTACAATAATGATGATGTTGATGACCTAAATCCACTCCCTATTGCCATACCCAAAATAAATATTGCAGACCAATATATACCACACTGTTGTGGATTGATAAATTGAACAGGAGTCGCAGTAGAGCTGTGTAGATAAGCAAGTCAATTTTTTTGAAAGGAAGGTATATACTTTAGCTCTAAAAATATTGACAAAACAAGTAAGCTGTCGGCTTTACGCCTTTGTCAGACAAAAAAATAAAAAACGTGTAAGACACTTACATAAATATGGACGGGACTAACAATTGTTGTGGATTGACTAAATTAAAAGGTCGGATCTGGTTGAAAAGTTACTTGGAAATGAGATTAAGGCATAAAATGTCGTTCCTGTCCACAAAATCCCTCTTTGAAGTTAATTGCTCACAGCAAGAACGATAATTTTGTGCATTATTCTCTTTCCCAATTAAGTATGCAAGTATGTACATTGCCTAAGCTAAAGAATAGGGCCTTTGATATATTATATTGATATGATAATTTAGAACAGAATCTTCAAGTTTAAGATTTCTGATAGCCACATAGTTTTCTTTATCAGAGGTAACAAAGTTTGAGTTGCCATTCCAGTTTTATAGAAAATCTACTTCTTTCGGCAGGTTTTTTTCATTTATCATAATAACTAAAATATGTAAAGAAATTTCAAGTTTATATACAGGTAATAATATTAAGATATTCCACAAATGCCTCTAAATTGATAAATAGTAGAAAAATAATTTCATCTGACATGACTTTTCATTTGAGTTTGAAAGATAAATAGATGAGGAGCCATTTTAATTCTTTTACTTGCTGTTTCAACTATGAACAAGATGTCTTGAAATTTTAAGGTGGTTTCAAGTAAAATCATATGCAAATCTTACAGTTTCAAAAATCAGAAAAATGCATATCATATGTGCATTTTAATGTTTCAAAAATCAGACAAATGCAATTTTTTACTTTTTTCTACCTATACTCTTGTATGTGAAATTGTGACACAGACGTTTTGAACAGCTTCACAGTTTACCTCATTACGAAAAAATACACAGGATGTTGTTGGCCAGAAGTGAGCCAGAAGGAGATACTGGAAATCTGTTTTTTCCTTTAGCTGTGTGGCCAAAGCCTCTGTTTGTGTGCTAAAGAGAAAACAATGTTTGTCAACAAAAAGTCATATAGTCTAAGGAAAGAAAATGCCATGATGATTATCAATTTCCTTCTTTCTTTCCTTAGTTTAAGCCTTATTGCTTCATTAACCAGAATCGGAGTCATTAGAGAAACAAGGTCACAGATTGAGTGAACTCAATTGTGCAAAATTAGTACACTTCATCATTGCTGAGCCTGTCATAATTGTTCTTTTTTTTTTCATCCCCTTTAAATAATTTACTGATGTATTACATTACGTAGTAGCTTTTTTTCATGACTCTTTTGAGGTTCTTGGGCTTGGTCTTAGAGATGGACAGAGAGAGAAACAAAAATAAAGGGAAAGAGCAATTTAAGAAAGAGACCTAAGACTCTTCTAAATTTACTATACTGAAACCGCAACTAGAGTAGACAAGAGAAGTTAAAGTACCAAATTCATAAAAATTCGTACCAGAGGAAAGAAAAATGATTTAAAATCTGTTCGTATTTATAACTAAGTTACAATTAAAATCTTTCGCACGTTTCCTCATGGTGCATCATAATCTACTAGTACTACTGCTACAGCAATAGCTTTAAAAAGATCAATGGACCAATTTGGTTTTAACTCTCTGCGCATCAACCAGAGCCGAGCCTACATGTGTGTGAGTGTGAGGAGGGGAATAAGAGAAAGGCCTAAATCAGTGAGTCCAAATAATTTAAAACTTGACAGGGTGGGTCTGAGTATCTTGCTAGATTGATAAGCTAGCTGTGAGTCTTTGCATTGTCATAATGAGGACTGAGGAGTGTAAAAGACGATTGGATGAGGGTGCAAGGTGGGCATTAGTTTAAAGTCTTGTTTGTGAAAAGCCCCTTGAGTACTGGCAAGTGTGTTTCTTTTAAAACAAGAAGTGCAGAGGCATGGCATTTTTAGTTGTACAGGTTTGCATAGACTTGACTCATGAATACAGACACAGACTGGTCACACACTGGGTGCCAACGTATCTGTGATAATTTTGGGTGCAAACGGTTTAAGAGATCATTGGAAGTAGTTTAAGAAAATCATCAAAACTCATGAAAGTTTGAAGAGGAAATTAGTTGACGAAATAAGTAGTTTAATTAATTTGTGATTTCACAGATTATAAGTAATACTATAGTAGGCTGCTGTAGCATTTAACATTACATAAGGACATTGCTGTTCACTTGTCAAAGCCCAGCTTTAGAATAAGTTGCATGTATACTGAGGAGCAAAAAACACTGCTTTTCAAACTATAATTTTTCAAAGTAGTTTGTAAAAATATGAACTGATATTTGAGAATGACAAAATCTTTTTCTTGACAGTGAAAAACTCACCACAGAAGGCTAGCCAGTACAAAAAACAGATAAACCATCTTTGCCTTTTGCCTTTCAGGAATAAAAATCAGGTGTGCCTGCAATGAAAATTCTCACTTTTAGTATTACAGTGCAAAAGGAAAGGCTGATTTCTGTAGACATGATGATGATGCCTTTAATGTTTTACCTTATTTGTTTTTAACACTTAGGTCCTTATAGAGTTATAAATATGCAGTCCTAAGTAGGCTAAAATTAAGGTGACTAAAATGAGCCTTCTGACTGGCAAACTGCTGCCACAGCCAATATTTTGGTAAATTAAGTACCATTTTTAAAACTAAGTAAAACTAACGCATTTTAATGCATACTCAAACATCATTAAAAAATGCGTTCTTTCCCTTATATTGATTCAAGTTTTGTCATACTGAGTGTCCGAACTAGTTCATTAGCGGTAGAACACAATGGGCTTGTGTTTGACTTTGTCTTTACAATTGTCCACTTTCACATTGTTCGTGTGTGATAATTTAGAAAGAGATTGTTTTGGTTTTTGATTCAATTTAAGCATCCTGATGGCTGAAAAAGGTGACGAAATAAGTATTTCAGAGTTAGTCAACAAATTTCTACTTTGTCAACCACAGTGAGTAGAATTTGCCATTGTGCAGAATTTTAAGTTTTTATATTTTGAGTTAATATTACTGTGTTATATGGCAGCTTGTTCATGTGTAATTGTATGATGGTTAGATAGGCATATTGTAGGCATATTGTTTGTTTGTATGTTTTATTTTTCACTTCATAATTATGTTAAATAAAAAAATAAAACCTTATGTAGAACACACCGCTACGACTTAAGTATCTTTTGATATATATATATATTAATTTATTATAAATATTTTAAAAATTATGGCAACAGTTGAACAATATAAATTCCGTGCTTCAATTTTGCAATATCAGATATTTTAGGATTTGATTTTAACTGCTTTGTCTTGTGTACAAGCCCAAAATGGTATCATACAGCTGACAGAGTTCACTTTTGAACAGTGGGCGAAAAAAATTGTACCCAGTGCTTTCACTCCTTTAAATTTCAAGTTTTGATCTTAATAGGCTTGAAAATAACGTTTTTTTACCATTATGATTTTCCTTTTGAAATACAAAATGATTTGTGGAACTTGAGCAACTGTTAGCAAAGCCGACTAATACAATAAACATTTTAATTAAAAAAAAAGAATTTATGAGTTACAACCCTATTTTGTTCAAATATAAATTTATATAGCACTATATATTACTGTAGTAGTCCTGTGCCTTTTTTGATAATCTAAAAAGAAAAAGAAAAAAAAATTCAAAATTAACGCAGTGTGAATTGCTGCAGAGAGGCAATGTACAAATTAACAAGCGATTAATCATTAATTGGTATGGAGTGAGAAGCACTCTCTTGCTTCTGTAGGCAAAGATTCAAAACCAATAAGTCTTGTCACTGTCTTGCTTGTCTCAGTTTAACTTTGTTTTGTTCTTCCACTTTATCAATATATCATCATTAGTCTTAGATTGAAACTAACAGTAACAAAGAGGAGATCTGCATCTATGTTTTAGTTTTGTTTTATAAGCCGTGTTTTTAAGTTTTAATCAAATTGTCTTGTGCAAGTTGTTTCACGTGGTGATTTTTGTGTTGTCTCGTTAAAACTTTATAAAATTGAGCATTTCCTTGCCGATTTTCATATAGCATTTTCCAATCACAGACGACTGCACAGAAATTTTTGGACATGCTTTCTTGAACCCTTGAAAAATAGACCTGTGCGCCATAAATTTGATTGAATGTCAAGATCTATACTCAAGCAATTTAGAGAATTATAAGAAGGGCATTGGCCCTGGATCAAAACTAGGTTGAGATAGAGAAAGAGCAAAAGAGAAAGAGCAAAAGAGAAAGAAAGAGAGAGAGAGAGAGAGAGAGAGAGAGAGAGAGAGAGAGAGAGAGAGAGAGAGAGAGAGAATGAGAATAACTGAAAAGGACCAAGAAGAGCCAAAGTTTAAAATTAGATCAAGAGACAGCTCTAGAGAAAATGTCTTGATCCACATAAACTCGAGAGAAGGAGAAACAAGTTCTTAGTTTAACATGGTCTGGGTCTAGATGAAACCTAGATTCTAGATTGGGGTACATCAGAGAAGAAGAAGAAAAAAAAAAGGAGGAAGAAGAAGAAACTAGACCATGATCAAGAAAGACAGAAGAAAAAGAAGATGAAGTCAAAGAACTAGGCTACGATCAAGAGAGAGAGAAAGAAGATGGAAAACGAGAAAACAGGCTAAGATCAAGAGGTAGAAATCAAGAGGGAGGAAGAGGGATTGATTGATTGAAGGGTATTTTTACAAGCCCAATTCCACTTCAAAGGTGCTCTCAGGGCTTGGGTCCCAATGACAATTTACGGGCTGCCACCCAGAGACTAGCGGGGATACCATGACTAAGCCTCAGCCGGTCACATTATACTGACACCGACCCAACCAGTAGGGGCCCGGACTGTGCTCAGCTGTGTTTCGAACCCGAGAACTATTGGCCACGGAGCGAA
>BMAT01008040.1:193716-204044 GCA_019649035.1 Elysia marginata | reverse complement strand
GTCTTATTGCAGGACTTCCTGGTATTTTGTTTGGATGCGCCAACATCATCTATCTCTGGTTTACGAATGATACGGTTTGAATTGCAGAGACCGAAGTAGATCTGCAGAATGTATTATTACTTAATTAAAAAATGGACAATTGAATTGACAAACGGAGGTTTAGATATTGCGAAAAATAATCTCAGAGCAGCAGCAAAATTGTTCTCTTTCGATGAGAACCATTGAAAATTACGAGGTTAAGAACTAAATGCAGCGGGCAGGGAGTCAAGAAAAAAGATAGGAGTAATTGATAAAAAGAGAAAAAGAAGAAAACCAGCTGTATTGGTGTTTGCTTACCAACTCCATATAGTAGTAGCATGTTTCACACTATCCTTGTGTTAGCATTGATGTAACTTCTAGCGTGAGGGTTTTTACAAACGGTGGAATGGGATGTGCAGTATTATCGGCTCATTCTTGATGATATCAAAAACACATGAGACCCATGCTTTATTACTAGATAGTAAAAGAGAACGTTCGTGAAGTCTAGTGAAATAAAAAAGAAAAAAATAGTAATAAAAATGGTAAAAGTTAAACGTGATACTCCGATGAGTACTCTTTTGGAAAAATCCTTTTCTTACAAATTGGACAGAGCCACAATAAATGTGAAATGGAATTGATTTCAAAAGCAAGAGCTCTCTCCGTCGCTCTCTCTCGCTCTCTCTCTCTCTCTCTCTCTCTCTCTCTCTCTCTCTTTCTCTCTCTCTCTTTCTCTCTCTTTCTCTCTCTCTGTCTCTCTCTCCTTTTCTTTGACTTTATCTCTCTATCTATCTATTTTCGATCTATCTATTGTATCAGGCTGACGAGAGCTGTGACAAATCTACAAGAGGGAGATATGATGAAGAGAAACCGTACAATCAAGTGACATGAACTTTTTCTCTGAATCGATTTATCGGGTTTTTAAATAATTGTTCATCACCCGTGGTTCAAATAAAAGGCTCTCCTTTACTCGGGTTTCCCACGTCCCAATGATCTTCCGGAAAAATAAAGCCTGCCAGATTTTTGCTCTGAAAGGCGAAGTACCACTACACCGCTACATCCTTTTCAAATGGTTCAGAGACGAATTATCAATCGTAAAGTAATAAGGAGTTAACGGTGGTTTGTAAAATTTCACCACCCTTATCAAATAAATGTGCTGCCTGAAAGAATGGGAGGAGTGGAAAACTAAATAAATGAAAAATGGGGAAAAGGGTAATTTTTCTCTATTGAATTTTTTTAGCGTGACATTCAAGGAGGAAATACTCATCAAATTTTTATATGGTGTTTTTTTATGCGTTTTAACTATAAAGTGCCAAGTCATAAAATATAAGGTCTATAAACTATGAAGTTTCCCTTTTTAGAAGTTCACCTGTTTAAACAGATAGGTAGCGCTTATCTCTTTTTAATGTATGTAGTTTTCTAAAGAGAAAAGTCGTGTTTCAATTTTTCACTATTATTGTTATTAGCTTTTTATTTACAACGACCATTCTTATTGTTGTTGCTTTTCTGTTTGAACTGTTGCGACTATTTATTATTGAGAATGCAAAGCATGCATAAAATATGCATTGCAATACTTTGAATCCAATAATCTTAATACATAGTAACCTGGCCTTATGATGCTATTGGTCGGAACTGTAACAATATGACTATTTAGAGCAAAAGAAATGTAAGCAACCCTACCATTATCAATTTTTGTATTGCATTTTTCTTCTTCAAGAGGGTAATTGTTATTTTTCTCTTTTGGCTTAGCAGAATGAGCTAAAATTTAAAGAATCAATCGTCCGGTATTGTTAACCGAACCTTCAATATGTGTGTAGAGGAAGCGCGTGAAATGTTCATATGAGCAATTTATGGTTAGAAGCGCAACGTTTTGTTGTCAGCACTAGACATCGGATCTTGAGGTTGACCTGCCTGTTTTACCTCGCCTCTTGGGAGAAATTCAATATGTCTGACAAATCGGTGGGTTTTTTTTAGTTCAAGTAATGACTATGAAAAAGTAAGAGTTGTTTCTTCACCGTGTTTTCTCGCTTCCAACCTTTGAAATCACCGGTTCTAGAATGTCAACGTCTTGAACTTTTCAATTTACTTAACCCTACGGCAGTTTCATCTAAGATTATTGTAGTTTTTTATACATTTTCTAATGAATATTATCTCGAAATCGTTCAACCCCTGTTATAAGTTTTATTTAAACAAACATTCAAAAATGGTCAACGACAATATAAAAAAGGTTAGTTGGTAACCATCATTTAACACATTTTTATAGAGCCTTCCGCTTGTATTGTATAAAGCCAGATATTTCTATACGGAAGTCTATATGAAGAGATAGGTCTAAAAACACCACGCAATTTAAATCGAAAGCAATAAATTTACTCCAAACTTTTATTTCCGTTTACCGCGGGCATGAAACTGTGAGAGGTTAGATCTATAAATATCCATACTAGTTATAAAAGAGATTGGAGGCCGTCATTACTCGGTAGAGGTTGGCCAAGTGGAAAATTGTGTCCTCCAGCTTGCCCTTAGCTGAAACAGCGATAGACTGGGTACCAATACCCGGACCGCGCATACTATTTGAATGTTTTATACGGTTACGTAAGACAAACGGACCAATGAAGCTTTTTTGTGAGCGAAATAAAAACTCGTTTATCACTGATGAATGAAAAAGGTAAAAAATTTCCAAACGCTGGCAAAGAAAACCCGTATAAAAACCTTTGAAATATGTTAAGTTTAATATTTTTTAAAATATTTATTATAAAAGTGCACACAACGTGCACAGAGGAGGAGACAGAAATTACTGGGTAATTTTCAAATAGAATCCGAGCGATGAGGACTACAGACATGTTTCCGAATATCATACCGTAGTTCTAGATCTATTTGTCAAAGCTCCGTTGAATGGTGAGCGATTTCGTGACAATTGCAGAGACCCCAACACTGGATTGTTGTTTTTTTTTCCTGGATATACAATATACCACATCCAAATATCTCTGTTCCATGTTCCGGTACTTAAGAATATATGACACGCAGGTGAGAGGGACTGTGTTTTCTGAATCTAAACCTGAATATCAATATAACGCTACCAGGGCCTCTACAACCACCAACGAGGCGAGACACAGGGGGAGGGATTTCAGACTGTCTTGCATACCTAAAATTAAATAGATCACCCCTGTACCCCCTTTGGGAAAGAAGACCAACTACCCCTCTCTTTGGACTCCCCACTCTTTCTAAACACTTTGATCCGGCCCTGACCTGGGCAATTTTCTGTAGACTGTTGGAGTGATTGGACTACATTCAGCCACGGCCCAGGAGTTTAATCTGATTATGTGGAAGAGAGATAGGTGGGCATGCTCTTACTGGTAGAGCGGTAGAGCAGTAAGCAGGTAGTAAGCGAAGAGTATTGTAATATACCGGTGCATACTGTGATGATTTGCGTACTTTCCTGTGCTTATTGGTCTCCTGATATTAATGTTTAACCATTTGTTTGACTGGTGAGGGAAATTTGCCTGTACATCTACAGAGGCAGAAAAAATCCTTGACATTTCATGGTTAAGACTTAAATAAAAGCCTCTCCAAGTATCAAAAGGTTCGTGTAGAGATTTGAGGTTTGAATTTTGAATTTTTAGGTGGATCGAACAACCCAGCCAGCGCCGGTCAGATTCAGTAGTTTATTTCTGATCGCCGTATCCCATCTGACTGTCAGTTCATTCACCAATGTCAAAGACAACTTTAAAACTTTAGGCAGAGATAAAACAAATGCCACAAAACAACAAACAATTTAAGCTACAGTAAGTTGTAGCGTTCAAATTTTAAGCAGTGTAGAATAGTGAAGCAAAAGGCACGATACTGCAGAGTTTCGTGAACAGGGAAGATCAAGTATGAGAGTTTACTTTTCCGTCTATTCTATCATCATTTTACCTCCCTCCCCCCCTCGCACCCTCTATTCCACCCCCTTCTAAAGAGCATGTTTAATATCTGGTCATAACTATTCACCACACCGTACTGAATAAAGTTCGAAGCGATTCACTGCCCATTAGAACTCAACGTAAAGCATGAAACATGGCTATTCCCAAGAGCACCCCGTGTTTTACCATCTCCATCTGAATCGATGTGTCAACATTAGCGTGCCGATATCCGGTCCGGCCGGCCAGTGGGAGAAGATTTATCGATATCTGGGCAATGTATCTTTCCGATGGAGAAGAAGCAGATTGATGAAAATGTTTTGTTACATCTGGTTCCGGTGAAAGCCCGATTAGGTTGGATCACCGTCGGGCAGATTGTTTGATTTTTGCCTGGCTGCTTTTTCTCACCCGTTTTCAATACGATAAAAAATTTTATCTTATTAAAATGAGAAGTGCTAGCTAGTAAAAAAAACTTAAGAACTCTACGACTAACTAGCCTAGGATGACGGAAATCTGATTATTAATGTTTTGTTTCATCGTTAAGCCTGTCGAAAATGCCGTTTTTAATTTCCACTTTTAACAACCTGCAAAATTCAAATGGCAAGTTCACTAGAAAAAAAAACAAGATAAATAGCAAATTGGTCATGGCGCACAAAAAATCTAACATAGCAAGTTACCAAAAAGTTGTTTTAAAAATTTTATCATAAGGCAACAATGAACATTTTCCCTTCCCTGCTGAAAACTGAGTCAAATTTTAATCTGAGTGCTCCATCCCCTCCTCTACAGCCTTCCATAGAGATTTATGTATGCGAAAGCGGAATTGAGTCTGTTAAAATACCAGGTCAAAGGGCCAAGTTATCAGCAAGAATGATAACGAACCATATTTCAGAGAAAACATTTTTATATCCCTTTGCATTTATCTCTAAGTTTTGTATAGACAAATTTATGATGATGATGATGATGATGATGATGATGATGATGATGATGATGATGATGATGATGGTTATCGATGATGTTTAAAATTGTGGTTATGGCGATAACACTAACAATTGATAATGAAACTGTTATTCTTTTGTTGAGTATGGTGCTAATTAGAGGTTACATAATTTCTATTGTATTTTAAATACTCCGTTTAGAACCTCTGTCCCAAGCATAAAGTATAAATGCCTAAAAGTTGTGGTATGAATAATGATGAAAAATCGATATAAAATATTATAATACTTGAGTTCCTTCTGTCAAAGGAGTCAGGTGTGGGAAATTCAATATTGTATATTTCCTACTTTTTATATAGAAAATCTATTACCCTAGAATAGCAGTATAGCTGTTTGAAAAGGAACATTTAGAAACTGGGAAGTGTACAGAGAACTGCATTATCAAGGTTTTTTGAGTCTTTAGGTGTTGAAGATTACGACAAAGGTCTCCATCAGGCTGGTCCAAAGACAGAAAGATCTAGAGTACGTTAACGTCCCTAATGGTTTCTTTCGCTTTCACTTGGGATTCCGTGCAATATCCTAGTGTTAGACGGATTGGCTTATTCTCCTGGACACACAAAGACAAGGAATTTGTGAGGCGACTGGTGTGGCAACCAGGAGAGGAAAATCGATTACCTACAGCGGTAGACTTTAAGAAAAGTGTCAGCATCTATCCATCGCGTCCCTCGCCTAGATAAACTGATAAAGATGTCTAAGAGGCGTCACACCGGGCTGGTAACATGAGCATAGTAAAGGGCAGAGCTAGACAGTAAGCAAAAGATGTGGGGGGTAGCCCTTTAGACGCAACTCCGAATAAGTTTAAATACTTTAATAGCTTCGGTCGAGGAAAGGTGAACGTTAGTAAATAAGTTTTGTTGGTTATTCGGCTTGACCAAAGGTGTTGGGAACAAAATTAAAGTTGCTGAAAGGGGAGCAGACAAAGCAACACCATGAAGGCTTTTAGAAAGCAATAAAGTAAATATAAAAAAAAGTAAAATAAAGAGTGTAAAAAAAATCTCCCCCAACCCTTATTGTTGATACAGAAATTGACATTTATAAGCGTATTATAAGCGTATTATATAATTATATTGAGAGCAAAATGTAAGGTCTTTAGCCACTGAGGGCCACTGGTATCAATTTAAAAGAAGACCAGCACGGCGCTACTTCACTCTCACCACTATGATCGACGTCATCATTGCACCATGATAAATGCATGAACATTTTAATCATTTTTTAAGAATCAGAAACATTTTCTTCCACTAATTCTTTTTATCGGTTGTAGTTGTACCATTAGAGAATAAAAGTCGCTATGAGCGCCCTGCCTGTTCTTCTTCTCTGCTTTGCCTAAAAGAAAATAGAATCTTAACTATCAGAGGGTAGCTCTGAGATGGTAACTCCAAACTCTTCCTTTTTTTTTACCTAGTTTCATTTTTTCACAGCGTTTGGATAGATATCTGGATTGTTCAGTTGTCAGTATTTTCTTTTTAAAGTACGCCGTTTAATATATCAACTTTTTTTAAAATTCATGTTAATATTACTCAAGGCTTTGACGAAATCCATATTTTGTCTCTTTTCGCTCTAGATAAGGATCAGGGCGTACGTTCAACTTTTGCCCGGTCATTAACAAATTAGTGCGTCAAAGTTATTTTTGATGCTTCAAATTCTATGCTGGTGCCAAGGAAACTTTTTATGTGATATAATAAAATATTTTTGGTGCGCAGCGCATATATTTTTATCAGCCTTTTTTGACGTTCTGACTAAAATCTTTCTGTCGACTTTATCGCCTCTATCTAGCGTATAAGATTATGTATCATTTTGAACGTTTTGAATGAATTCAGATCTAACCTTATGTAACTCTAATGCGTAAAATATCCAGTAACAGAGTAAGCATTATAAATTTTATAAACAAGGATAAACTTCACATTAAACCTGGTGGTATTCTGTATGAACACGGTAGATTTAATCTAATGTAGATTAGATCTTATTTTAGGTCAATGGCTAAGACTACAGCTGCGTGTTTCGTTTCCATAAAGAACAAAGTGCTCAAGTTTAATAAATGCCTTGTTATTAATCTAATTTTTTTAAAAGCAACGGAGGAGATTACTATTTTTTTTGCTTTGTTTTTTATTTTTGTTGTGAAACATACATCTGTAGGGCCAAAGCATCAACTTCAGTTAAAAATCGAAGATCGATCTTTGTGGTTATAATAGATTTTGATTCTTAGCTCTAAGTCAAGATTAGATTAACCCTGGGTTAATATAATCTAAATCGAAAATTTAGAAATGTTTTCTAGTTCTAATCTAGAATCTAGAAGAATCTCTAAGGACTAATGTAGACTAGTTTGCGAGCAACGATCACCCAAAGGCTCAAATCATTACATTTCAGTATTCGGTATATGATAAGTAGGCTTAGATCAAGGGTAGACGGGAGGAAAAGATAGTGAAATAATGTGAGAGAAGGAGATGGAGGAAACTCAGAGAAAAAGAAATTGATATAAATATGATAAGACAAAAAGGAACTATAATGAGATGCGGATCCATAATCAAATAAATGTAACAGTCATGTACAATACAGGCCTATGAGAACATAAAGAAAGCTGGGCAGCTTTTGCACGCAACCCATTCTATTCTGGTACACTCCAAATATCGGTACTGGCTTATAAAGCGCTGGAGATCAAACCGTTAATTATAACCTTAAGATCTTTTCCTGTCCTATCTTTCTGAGACATTAATGTTTTTAAATTCTCATCATTCGTTTGTTATAAGATGTTTCTGAAAGAATCCTCTTCATGCATTAAACCACTAGATTTTTCTTAACATTGTCTAGCCTATAGTATTTTCTTGTTGATGTTGTTGTTTTATCCACGCTAAAATGCATTTTAATTCATTCTTGACAGTTGCAAAGCGCAAAGGAAAATCGTGAACTTTAAAAACTTCCAGATCATCCGAGCTTTCGATGTTGAAGCATCATTATAAAAATACCTTGGGACAAAATAGGATAGATCAGGTGTTTATCCAAACATGTTCAAATCTTTTATTTCTGATGCTTAACTTTGTCTTCACTTTTAGGGCAGTTTTCTAATGTGTCTTTGAGGTCTGAGAATTCTGGTGTATAACCACGGCTTTAATGTGTATTTTATGTAGAGAGTGTTGAAAAAGGCTTGTTTTCACAAATTTTATAAAATCTAACAAAAATTGTGTTGTAATTTTTAAAGATTTCACGCTTTTTAATGGTTTGGATGAAGATCAAGGCAGGCTTGATAATGATTGGAGTATAAGCAGTGTGTGTATTAAAAATATCGAGAAATAACGATGTTTCCAGTGAGAGCAAAGAGCACACGTTAAAGATAATCAGCTCTTTTTAAAAAATTAAAAACTTTTTTTTCTAAAATTTTTCTTTGGCCATTCTCTATATTTCTCTTAGCTTGTAAACTTAAGTGTATATAAAATTTTTGGGTGATAGAAGTAGAAAAGTCTACATTTTAAATGCTATGCCGCTCACAATGTGTTTGGTATTAACGTACGGTATACACAATTATGATCATCAAAACTTTTCCACGGTTTTGGATCTAGCCAGGTTAGAATTATATAAAGGCGATAAGAAGAAGGAAAAACCTGCAAAGACCGAAGTAGAAAAAGTACACTAGGGCAGATATACTATTCCACTATGTTTCTTTCCTTTTTGTTGTTGTTTTTTCATTTCCTCAGATTACCGTCACACAAGATAGAAAATGAAATGAAAAATCTGCAAAGACAAAGATGGAAAAAGTCTTTAATCTGTAAGGAAGAAATGTTGAATTTTCGGCCGATATAACCTTGTGAATAGAATGACAGGCAGAAAGGATAGGAGAGCAGGAAAAAGCGTGAAAAAGCTTGAGTTAAGAGAGATGATGTTATTCAAGCCACGCAGCCGTACTTGAATTATACTGGTGGTATTGAAAAAGAAATGAAACTGTCTGATTCAATCTCAAGACTCTGTAATACCATGGTTGGTTTTAAAACGAAAGAGGGGTAAAAGCCCAAATTTTGTACCAAAAAAAGAACGACAAAATACATGTAGCAATAATTCATGAAAAGATCAAAGTTGTTCTGTTTATGTCAAATGAATTTGCGAGTATAACAATTATTGATCTGTACATATCTAGAACACCGGGCATCAGTCAAAGCTCAAGTAAGATAACAAAAAAAATCCTTCACTACTAAATCAAATCCATCTTAAACCAAGACTTTTATTTTAATGAAAACCTTTCCAAACTCAGTTTCGGTTTTTTTCACTTGATTTGGCTTGAGCGCTTTCGGCTGCTGTTACTTCTGATCTCCAGATCATCCACAACGCGAATGCCTGGTCAGGCTGCCATCATGGTATCCCAGAAGTTGTCAATCTAAGCCGCTGTCAGACACTTTGATCTTCCCGGTGCCGAGTCTGCTCTAACTTTCTACTTGAATGGTGTCAAGAAATATCAATATTGTCAAGCATTTCATATTCTTTCCTGCTGTGCTTTTATTATTTTTTTCCGCCTTTATCGCTTTTCTACTCTTTCATTTCTGATTGAAACCAAACAGAAATTTTCGACATAAAACATGTTATGGTTTATTCACTTAAGTTAATAACTTTTCCTATATCAACTGTCATGAAAATAAACATCGTCATTGCGCTAGAAAATTACATATCTTAGAGACATGCCATTTTGACATGAGTATAATTATTGTTGTGTCCGTGAGATGTTCACTAAATGCCTTAAGGTGCAAAACAACTGGAATGTGAATGTGAAATTTTTTAATGTGAAAATAAAAAAAATCCTCAGCTAATGAGGTATGCCATTTACGTCCGAGGGCCAATTATTTCAAACCTAAAAAAGAGATAAACTGTTTTTCTAGCATCTCGTAGAGGTTTTTCGCCAAATACGTAATCGAAGTTTATAAAAAGACAACTCAAGAAAACGAGTAATCGTATAGCTTACCACTACATGTCATATCGTTTTTATAAAGCCTGGAAATTTTCTTGACGAACCACAAAAGAAAAAAAAACTTACTTGTAATCACTCATAACTTAGGCTGAATAAATTAAGGGTATTGCTTGGTATCTGCTCATTAATGTGATGTGCAGTTTGAATGATATCTGTAGTAAACAATTCTCCATCAAGTCAAAATCAAATCAGATGTATTGAAAAAAAAACAAACACAACTTTGTCCCAGTCTTCTAAAGCTTTTACTACAGTTTATAAATTCCATCTCTATAAAGTCTCGCGTAATATTTCCTAAGCAATATTGATTATAGCCCCCTAATCTTTCATCTAAAGTGATCGATAAATTTACGAGCTGCATGCACGGCAGTCTGGCTTTTTTACAAAATTCTCACAACTTCAGTGTTTGCAGCACCATTCTCCTCTTTCATTCCTGCTGAAAATAATACAGACCTTTAGCACACGCACCGTGTCGCACTACGCGTA
>BMAT01008040.1:137871-151400 GCA_019649035.1 Elysia marginata | reverse complement strand
AACCAACATTTTTCTTGATCTGGAAATGTCACCATACTATGGTAGTTAACTTCACTCACAGCAGCATTTCTTGGACTTTATATGAAGCAACCAAATCTCTGAATGCAAAATCAAGCAGTTCCATCTTGATTTTGACTAATAATTCATTTGCGAGAGATAGGATTAATTCCAGGTCGACGAATTTCATCTCACCCTATCGAGGCAACAGCCAGGGCATTATTGCACGATATTATTTGCCTAGCTCGATATAAGAATAAATAGTGGAGGCAGCCACTGCGCAATCAAATGGTGTGAAATTAGCATTTGAGAGAAGTAGGCTTTTTAGTGGAAATGCCCGAAGTGTCTGCCCTTAGTATGATTCGAACCTTCGACATAAATTGGTTTCCCACATGAGTCATAGAAATGAATTATATACTGAGCGCCAAAAGAAACGCAACATGACATTCCTTAATTTAGCGCCCATGCACGCTTTAAAGAAAGGTTCGTGAGTTGATTTTTTGTGTGTTGTGAGTGGTAACACATCTCAACATGAGTTCAAGCACACTCCCGAGTCCCGGGCGCGGTTTGCCAGTCAAGGTGAGCGATTTTCGAATACCCTGTAAAAAATGTAAAACCAGTGCGTGTAGAAAAACCACGTGGTCGAGATTCTCAAAATTACACACACGGGTACCTTATAAGGTGCCCAATAATTAATTGCCATTTTTAGAATTAAACGATTTTATTTTTACCAATTGCCACGCTTATCTGAACTTGATCGCAATCGTGCTTTAGGACTGCTCCAAGCAGGTCTTCCTATCAGTGAAGTTTCCATCCGTATGAATGTAAACAGGAAGACGATTTTCAGACTCCAACAACGTCTACATGAGACGGATACGGTGAGTGATCGGCCCCGTTCTGGGAGGCCTAGGTGCACTACGCAGAGTCAAGACAGAAACCTCGTCAGAAATCATATGAACGACAGACTTCTTTCAGCTTCAGCTTCATCGCGTCAAACAAGAGGAAGAAATAACCAACGTATAAGTGCAAACACAGTAAGAAGACGTTTATCTATCTCTGGCCTACGTGCTCGTCGCCCATACATCGACCCATCCTGATCCAGCGTCACCGACATCAACGTACGCTATGCGCCCAGAAACATGGCGCGTGGGATCGCATTCAATGGCGAAGTGTCGTATTCAGTGTCGAATCTCGATTCTGCACTGACCATGCTGATGGCCGTATGGAGAAGAAGCGGTGAAAGATACCAAGCAGATTGCGTTAGGGAACACGACAGGTGGGGTGGAGCATCTTTGATGATGTGGGGTGCTACCTCTTACAATGATAGGATTGGGCCAGTTTTAACACAATAGAAGGGCGATAAATGCGCAAACATACGTGCAAGATGTGCTTCAGGCTCACGTGGTGCCTTACACCGCCATGCATAGAAATCTTGTTTTTCAACAAGACAACACAAGAGCTCACACAGCCAGATACACTCAAAAGTTTCTTGAGCAAAGCGACGTTTAAGTTCTGCCATGGCCAGCACTTTCGCCGGACCTTAATCCAATCGAACATTTGTGGGATTACTTGCAAAGGAGGCTGGACTGTCAAGACCATCGATCTCAAAACCCCGATGATCTTGAACATTCCTTACGATTGCACTGGAATGCTATTCCAAGACATTTTTACAGACTCTAGTATCGTCGATGGGACGTCGATGTGCTGCTGTATTGGAAGCCCAAGGGGGGCACACAAATTATTAGCCGGAGCCTGTCTTGATTTGTAATTGAATTCTAAAGACTTATCTACTGAACAGGTATGTAAAAATGTGGTCAAAATTGCTGTATAGTTTGCATTGTGGAATTTTACCAATGGTATCCTGTTTTCATAAAATCTACTTTATCGAGGGTCTTTTGTTTTAATTAAATTTCCTCGTCCTCAGAGGCCAACGATGAATGTGACGTTATTTTAAGTTAAAAAAGCAATAAATAACCTTTAAAATGATGTATCACATGTCTCATTTAATCGCTTGCAGTTTGCAGTAATATACACTAAAGATTCGATGTTGCGTTTCTTTTGGCGGTCAGTATATAATAAATGCAGGATGAATTGGAGGTTGTACTAATCTCACCTTTCCGTTTTGCCAGCAGAAAGACTGCCGTTCAGAAGGCCAGCGCAGTGCCTTGCAATGGCTACACACAGTAATAAAATCACCACATGGGTGCTTCAGAAGCTTGGCTTGAATGTGCTGCTTATTAAAATCCTGTGTATCTACGGCTCGAGCTGATCCACAGAGTGGTTGTTTTCTTACTGGATGGTCAACCGCCTCACTCAGTTCTTCGTTTGCTAAGATATTTCTTGGTTGAAGTGCTATATTTTCATCCGTGTTTTAAAGTTCTCTATTGTCTTGGTGTTAGAGTTTTTCCGGTGGCATTCTCTTGACATTTGCAATGTTCAGACGATTGGACATGTTTGACGGGCTTCGATGATTAAGGTATTTAACGACTGAATTCGACACTACCATCTCGCGGTCAGAAGTTTGAGGTATTAAAGCTAGATCTAGATCTTGATCTAGACCCATCATCTAAGAAAAATGCCTACAGAAACTTAATATTATCCAAACACTTTTCTCTTATTTTACTTTAGATATTAGATCTAGATCTTCTAGAGCATGGAATAATTTTCAAAGTAAAAACTGCAGTCTCTCTGTTAGCTCAACCAAAAATTAGCTTATATTAAACCTAGATTATGTGGATTGCAGAATGCTTTTAAAACTATCACTCTAAGATCTACGACCTAAAAACCGGAAAATTAAAAAAGGCATAATGTCCAACTTTTATTACTCACTCTATGTCTACAGTTTCGTTCAAGTTCTAAAAAATTTATGAAAACATTTTTCACTCCAGTTTACAGTAAAAAAAAAAATTCATTCAAAAATTTGTACCGCGCATAGTGCGAAGACCACTTGAGAACTCCTTTGTTGTTGAGAATAGTAATGAAAGTATTGTTCGGATTCCCTCTAAAAATATACCGGCTCTGTGGGTTAGCGGTAAGACACTCGCTCAGAGATCGGGAGGTGCGGGTTCGATCCCCCGCCGAGTCAAACCAAGGACTATAAAATTGGTAATAGCAGCTGATCCGTCTAGTAGGCCTATCTGGCAATATGGATTTAGTGCTAAGTCTGGTCGGCCCGGTGCACGGATAATGTGACTGGATGTGATGGGTGCAAGTGCCCCTTACATCACAGTGTGGCATCACGCTTTCAATTGTCCCAAGCGCCGTCTCTGATATAACCTTGTAGTTGAAAAGAGACGTTAAAATTCAAACTACCAACCAACCCTCTAAAAATAGATCTAGTTTCTTTGAGTTCATAATATTTCATCGGGTTTGGGTTACTTGCAAAAAAACAGCTCCTGGAAAATTTCAGAATTATCGGTTGTACGGTTTAAGGGTCCATGCGGTTTAAATGCTTTGAGCCACGATATATATAACAACTCATCTTTACTTCTCTGAAATTCTAACAGACATTAACGGACCTAGTAATAAACCACATTATCAGTTGTTTTTTTTTTAAGTTTAATTGTATCGCTGGGGATCAATTAATCCTTATTTTTCTTCCGTCATCAGATTTCTCTTGGAGATGTTTCCAAACCCTGCTTCGGAACAACCTCACACCTTCTGCCGCTCGTATTTTAAACTGTTCCACGCAAAAAAACGCATTTTTTTGTTTATTTCTTTCTTGTTGTGTTTTGTGTTTGTTTGTTATTGACTTTTTTTGTTATTTCTTTATATTTTTATCTCTTTGTAATGCTGGAAATATCTCTCTTAATTCTCTGTAACTTTTCTAAATATTTGCACATGATATAAAATTCTTTTAGTCTTAACTACGTTTTATTGTCGAAATCTCTTCTACAGGATTCAATTCCTCCGGTTCTTTTCGTTTCATATTTTTTAATTAAACAATCGTTAACTTTGAAGAGTATTTACTCAAAATGCTTAGTTTGTGTTATAATTGAGCTGTGTTGCATGATGTCATTACCTCAACTTTACGGTAAAAGTCCTCCTATTGACTTCGCCCATTGAATCAAATATAATAATGCGTTTCGTTGCATTTAAAGGAGACCTTTCTCTTTGTACAATTTTTTGTCAAAAGAAAATCAGCCTAAAAAAACAAATTGGGGGGGGGGGGACTACACGTCTAAAATTTCAAATAAAAAAGTTAATGAATAAAAAACACTGGCATCTTGCCTAGGACGGACTAAACCTGTGTCAATGTACATGTAATTCCAAGCCAGTCTTCTATGTCCTGGCCCTGTCTCCAGCTTGGCCTTTCTATGCCTCTACCACCATCGGCTCTGTGGCCTAGCGGTAAAGACACTCGCTCAGGGATCGGGATGTACGGGTTCGATCCCGAACCGAGTCAAACCAAAGACTTTAAAATTGGTATTACATGTAGTAGCTGATCCGCCTAGTGTCTGGCATTATGGTTTTAGTGCTAAGTCTGGTCGGCTCGGTGTCAGGATAATGTAACTGGATGTGTTGTATGCAGCGCTCCGTACACCACAGTGTGGCAGCACGCTTTCAATTGTCCCAAGCGCCGTCTCTGATATAACCTTGAAGTTGAAAAGAGACGTTAAAATTCAAACAACCAAAGCTCCTACCACCCTCTACGTTTTTCCAACGTTTCGTGATGCTTAATGTGTTCGAAGTAATGAAGCTTTAGTTTTTAATGTAATCTTTGAAAAAAAATACTGTTGATGTCAACACTTCTCTGTTTGATCTGTTCCTTACCCAGGAAATTCTCATTAGGTCTATCTTTTGGTAGCACTTTATTTTAAAAGCGTTTATCCTTTTTATGCCTTCATTTTAGAATTCATGGCTCACAGTTAGTGTTAGCAATTGGTAGTACTAAAATGGCTCTAAACGCTTTAATTTTTGTTTCTTCGCATTTAGAGCTCCCTGATCTTGCTTAGAGTTAGTTGTCACCACTAATCTCTCTTTGTCTGTCTCTCTCTCCCTCTCTCTCTCTGTCTCTCTCTCTCTTTCTCTCTCTCTCTCTGTATATCTATCTATCTCTCTCTCTTTTCTCTTTCTGTCTGTCTATATATCTACCTCTCTTTCTCTCTCTATCTTTTTTCTCTATTTCTATCTATCTATCTATCTCTCTTTCTCTCTCTTCCATCATGCCTCTCTCTCTCTCTGTCTCTCTCTGTTCATGGCATAAACCGAGATATTTATTTTTTATGTCTTTTTCAAATAGTTCCTGCAAATCTTGTTGTATCTTTGAATACTGGATCAGCATGTGGCATCTGGCAATTTGATGGTTAAAAAAATCGAATGAGCTCCTCTAAAACTTTTTAGATATGAACCACAAGGGATCAGTTTGAATACATCGATATGTATACTGGTTCTGATGTTTGACGTGTCAAGTTTTAGTGGTAGACACTCCGTTTTTTGGACCGAGTGGTCTGGGGTTCAAGCCAATGCATTCTGGAATTCCCATCAAACCTACTTCTTTTCTGTAGTGAAGCAAGATCTTAAATATTGGGGAGGCAAGATTGATACATCAAACGCAATCGAAGCATTAGAATGGTTTTAGTAAAGAACATTGAGCAAAAATATAGATAACCCCGACAGATATAACTGAATTAAAATTCCCGCTCTACCCCACTCCTTTTCCTAATTTATCTTTCCTTTTCTGTATTAAGGCATTATGCCCAGTGTAAGGGAGCCAAGAATAACTTTAATGTATAAAACGTTCTAGGCATGTTCCGGTACAAAGATAGCCTATGTGTTGTTCGTTAGCGTTTTCAGACCTGCCTTTTCATGTTGCATACCTTGTAAAACCTAGTTATAACCACATTAGCATGCTAGATTGGGTTATACATCATTCATGTCCCTTTAAATTTAGCACTTGAAAAGATGAAATCGGTAGGATCTCCGCACTGGGGTGCCACTTGGTATTTGAGTTTGAAATACTCCCTATTGCCCTTGTTCAGGTACCGTATGTATATTAAAATTACAAATAATGTATCTCCTGCACAGTAAAATTTATTTCTGAAACCATTTTGAATTTCGTTGCCATGACGATTAAGCTTTGCTAGGGTAAACCCCCCTGTGAGGAACACCTTCCTCATGTTCAGTTTAATCTTAGAGGGCCGACCCACTGAAAATGAGATCGACTCTGTTCTAATATTACTAAAAACTTAAATAAGATATATCAGTAGAGCTCTTGAGCTCGAATTTGTTCACTTCTCTCTGCTTTTACTATGGAGGCTTAAATTGCTGTGCATCTCTTGGTTAATCTTAGAGTAGGCATATTATCTAGGGACTTCTGACGTTCAACTTTCTCCGTTAAGCGCTATCTACAAGTTAATGGTTTTTTTTTTAGCTCTGGTGTTTCGTCGATGCACAACTGTTTTGTGTAGATACACGTAGTTATCTAAGCAGTTCCAACTGGTTTTGATAGGCAGTCATAACTGGTTTTAGTACGGCTGAACTAACATTCATCTTTATCAGCTATTTCATTTCCCAACTTAATACGCGTTGTAAGTATGTTCAGTCAAATTGATACATGCACTAATGTTGAAACAATACTTAAGTTTAAATATGGTTTTTATCTAGTAATGTGCCGCTCATCTTAAACCAAGCTTCTGAACAAGAAATTCAGGGCCATTTTTAAGTGTCAAAGATAGCAAAATCAATTCTCAATAATAAATCTTGACCTGCAAATGTGAATAGGCTTCCATTGAACTTAGTTATCATAGAATTCTGAACTGTGCTTTGTAGATTTTTTTTCAGTCTTCTATTGATTTGTTTTACATGCGGTATTTGAGTTTCGACCAAGAAGATTTCAAATATATTCAGGTTATGTGTTTCATAATTTTTTTTCAGAATCTTAAGGTGAAGATTTCTAACAGAACTAAGAGTAAGAATAGACTCTTTTTTTATGGCAGTCAAAAGTAGTTTCATGCCAGTTGATACCAACGCTTTCTCAGTTTTGTTAAACTTCAAAATGAATTTGCTTATTCTGCAGTTTAAGTGGGGTTATTAAGTTAACAATGATTATCGCAATGCATTGTTCCCACTAGCTGTTACGTAGGTTATATCAAAAACATAGCTTTGATGATCCGGTAATGACATTTCTCATGAGTCACCCCGCTGCTATGAAAACTAAAGTGAAAGAAGAAGTAAGACGGAACTACATTGTATTTTTCGTGACATTTTCATGACAAAGCATAACAGCGGCAACGCCCGCCAGCGATAGCCTCAGAATGAATAATAAAATTATGAATCTTATTCTTATGTCATTGTAATGTAAAGAGATTTAGCATTGGTGCTTCATGTTTGACGCACGACACTTTAGGATTTGTTAGTTGGGAGCAAAAAATAGAGAACAAAAGTGCCGAGAAGGATCTTATAAGTATCCAGTGGGTTTTGGCAGCATACCCTTCAAGGTTAGGCAGTGGCTCATGTGTAATTATAGATTCATCTTGAATATTTTCAAAAAGGGCAAAAAACTAAACACAACATGAAATGCACCGCAGTTACCATGACTTTATGATGGCCACATGTATTTCGTGACCAATAGCTCTAAGCATTCAGCTTTAACCTTTGTCCCCTCTTCACTTCTTCATAATGATTATGTAATTGTCGTATTAAATTGCATCTTTCACACTCATCCAGGACTTCCTTAAATACAACTTACAAGTCTGCATTCGCGTTCACTTCAAAGGATGAACAGGATACAACTCAGGCCACTTATGGCAATCTCTCGCACAGGAAGAATACACCCAAAAATTAAATTGCACGTTATTTTGAGGATTTATAAAGAGCAGTCTCATGAACGCTTGGTTGTTTAGTTTTTGTATTGCGGCGGAACATTACAGTGGCATTCTATGATTTTAAGCACATTCCTTTTGTACTTTACTGAAAGCATGAACTCTTTCAGTAAAAAACTAGCAGCCTACTTACATTTACTTGTTTTGTTTTTCTCTTCCTCGTGAGCTTCTTCAATATTCCCGTCTTTCCCCTCTCCCCTCATATTAGATTAAACGACCCCCCCCCTCCCCACCTCTTATCACTCTAATTTTCTCTAATTTGCTTGACTCTTAACTTTTCCGCCCCGCTCTCCTCTCTCTCTCTCTCTGTCTCTCTCTCTTTCTCTCTCTCTTCTCTCTCTATCTCTCTCCTCTCTCTCTTTCTCTCCCCTTTCCCTCTCTCTGTTTCTCTCTTTCCTTCTCTCTTTCTTTCTCTCCCCTCTCCCTCTCTCTATATCTCTCTATCTTTCTCTCTCCTTCTCTCTCTCTCTCTTTTTCTCCCCTTTTCCCCTTTTTGTTTCTCTCTTTATTTCTCTCCCCTCTCCCTCTCTCTGTTTCTCTCTCTCCTTCTCTCTCTTTCTCTCCCCTCTCTCTGTTTCTCTCTCTCCTTCTCTCCCCTCTCCCTCTCTCTGTTTCTCTCTCTTTCTTTCTCTCCCTTTCTCTGTTTCTCTCTCGCTCTCTCTCTCTCTCTCTCTCTGTCACTCAAGGATGCCAAGTCTCAGGATTTTTCCGGTATTTAGCCGTCGATATTTTTGACATGTTGGAAATGCTCAAGTTGTGTGTAATTGCAACTGTGACAAAGGTAGTGTAGCGTGTCGGGAGTTATGACACGTCAGGCTTTGGGGCTAAATAAAATGTTTAGAACAGCAATCGTCTCATAGTCTTGCTTGAAATATGTGATTGAATGCAACACTTTAAACACAAATAGTTTTTACAAGACACGACATTCAGAGCACAAAGCTCATTATGCTACGAGTAAGTCTGGCACGAAAAAGTCAGACTTTTCAAGTCACTGGTGATTCTTACATGACTTGAAGAATGGTAACTTTGTACTCATCAATCAAGTCCCCAGAGTCTCTGTAATACTTCTTTTTTAACATCGATAGATCCGATGCTTCTTGCTAATTCTATTATGATTAAATAGGACCTTTTTAAAAATTAGAATGAAATGTCTAAACCGTAAGAAATTGCTGCACGAAAAGTCGTCTTTTACGCAAAGCGATATTTTGTCACAGCATCAATTACAATGCTTTACTTATCACCGGGATAAGAATAAATATCGCACAGCTTATGTCTGTAAGATTTCTATTGTTTTTAATGTGAAATCGTTGGTCGGCTCATTTGCAGTTTTATTTTAAAACCCATTGGGTATCCCCGTCTGCACAAACAGTAGATTATTAAGAGCAAAAACACAAATTTGGCATAGGAAAGTTTAGTTGCAAGACAGTTTTGTTGCTGTTGTTGTTTTTTGTTTGCGATATCGGATAAACGTGAGGACAACGCATTAGGCGTCTATTATTAGTTTTACTTTTAATATCGCTTTCTTGATTATTAAATCGGTTACGGCTGAAACAAAGATAACGGAGTGCTTCTTAAAGTATTCCTACTGTAATCCAGGAAGATACCTCTATAAAAAGTTTTTGTTAGAAAAATTGATTAGAAAATAATTTATCGTCAAAGGTACACAACTCATGTTGTTGGAGGTACTTAGTTTTTAAGTGCCTTGGATTGACAACCTCCAAGGGATGGGGGGAGGGGCTTTTCTTCTTGCAAGGAACTGTTCATTATTTATTTTAATTATCTCCCCTTAGGGCGCTTTCGGCGCAATAGGTTGGAAAGACTTTAATTTCCTAAGTATCCTGCTGTAGAGCTGAAAAGAGACAAAAAGTAAAGAAACCTGCATGCATCAACTAGCGGTTCTGGAGCACAACCACAGAATCAGTCGGGTTTCGATGAAAGTAAATTTTTAATCACTGGGGTAATTTCTTTGTTATTTTTCTTTTTTCCTCTTTAGAGAGGGGGGGGGGTGTCTACGTCAAAAGATGAAATATCGCTACTGACGTCACAATATGCAACAAGGTCATTAAAACAATCGTTCAAAGTAGGATATTTAACTCGGACAAGTTTTTAATGTGTATGTAAACCTTGTATTAAATCTTTTAAAAGGTTTTTGTTCTTGAGGAGGGGCCCCATCAGTACGGGTATCTAAACCTTCCAGATACTCAGGGAATACAGCGCGGTACCAGCACCGACAAGCAGGGTATTAAAAATAATTTCTAGCAATAAATATAATCGGAATTCAGCACATTGGATTCTATTTGTTACAGTGCTAACCAAGGAAATTTTTTGTTGTTGTTTTCTCTGTTTGAGAGGGGAGGGTGTTTTTGTTTTGTTTTATTGTTTTGTTGTTGGCTTTTTTTTCTCTGTTACTGTCACCTAGAGATGGCCGAAGTTTTCCGAACGGTTTTCAAACACCTAGAGATTTTTAAAAGCTAAACAATATTGGGCTAAATAGTAAAAGCAAACCAAAAGAAACAGTGAAAACACGTGCATGTTATTTCGGCGTCTCGAAGTACAGGTATCTGATAATATTGATAACTAAATATTAGCACAGTAGCCTCAATGTTCCTGCTTTTTGTTATTGAACTGTAACTTAGTGTAAGGAGTCGAGCTCTAACTGCACTTAAGCTAGGGTTATTTATCCATAATGATAAAACCGAAATATCCAATATTGAGGAAAAAACGACTTTACTAATAATAAATTGCTCCTGGAATTTGTGCTGATCTACACCTAATTGACGCTTTGTATAGTGACCACGCTTTCCCTAGCTTTTCAAATCGGTACTTTAAATTTAATTTTTTTTTTCCTTAATCTTAATGACTACCTACTAAATTTTTCAAAAAAAATTTTTTAACGATTTCAACTATATAACCTTTGACCTTCAAAAAGCATGTTGCGAATAATTAACGGCGGAAACTTTTAACATGAGAGTGATAAAATTAATAAAGGTAATGATAATCTAACAAGAAATATCTAGAAAAGTTAAAAATCAGCCTTAAAAAACATGAAATATTATTTGTTTGTGCATTCATTGCTAATAAAATGCGACTTGCAGCCTTGAAACCGCTAGCTAAGCCTTAGCTTAAACGCCCCAAATTATGGTTTTCCTTTGCATAACTAAAAACTTAATAGGTTTGAAAAAATGTATCGATATTTTTGCAAAATTTGCACTTGGTGACATTTGATCCCCTAAAGAGACATGTTTCGGCACACTGCTGGCGTTAAACTTTTAGTTTGCCAGGATTTAAACATTCTCTCTCACGAAAATGCAAAAGAAACTTAGAAAGCAGTTTGTTTGAGGTTCTGGCAATTTTTCAGCTAGAGATACTGGACTATTTACTTCTCTAGCACTAATTCACAAGAGATTAATGTTTTACACGTATAGAGATATAACTCAGATAGGAAGGAGAAGATTAGCAATAACAGAGAAAGAAATAAGATAGAAAGAAGGGGATGGGGATAAGCCGAAGAGAGAAACCAGCTCAAAAAAGGAATGAAAAAAAATTAATCAACTATTACCGATGCAAACAGATTTAAGAAACAGATGCAATGCATGAGAACAAAAACTAAAGGAAGAAAAATCTTCACAAATAGTCTGTTGATGACTAGGACGAGTCCATTCCAATTATTAAATATTATTATGATGTAAGCAAGTTCACATTTTACCATAGGCAAAAAGTGGATTCAACGACGGCAAAGAAACTGCACTTTGCAATTTTCGAAAATAGGATTGCGCTTTGCGCTTACAACTTTTTCTTTAGTTTAAGTGCATATGGTGCCCTTCGTAAAGTTGAATAATTGTAACTTCACCTTTTCTTTTTTTTTTTATTAGGTATAAAACATTTAAATATAAAAAGTTGCATGGAGACATTTTTTTTCGGAAATAATTCTGAATAGCTTGAATTACCCCTTTATACCGCGCAAATGGAAACTGTGTAACAGCGTTGGCAATCTTATTACCTTTTCAACATTTTATACGTTTGAAAGAAGAAAGTTCATTATTTTGTGGCTTTGGTTTATTTTTGTATGATATTGCTTACAAATCCTGCTTTTCAATACTTAATTAGGATAATGATAACAATCTTATTATAATGGAGCTCAGGTCCAAACTATTCAGCATCTTCTCATTGGATGAGAGACTACCCAGAGCTTAGTTCAAGAAGATATGATTCAAAAACATTCTAAAAATCATTACAAGGGCACACTTGGGTCAGCCTGCCCTTTACTTATATGTTTTTTTAGATTTCTTGTGTTCTAGCTCATACACAAAAAAAATTAGTAAGAGATAGATCAAAATGACACTTGTGCACAAAATCGTTTATATTGGTGCTGAGTGGTCTGGTGGGGAGAACGTCTCGGGGTGAGCGCTTTCATTTCTGACAATATTGTTTGAATAAGATACATGAGATGATAATCCTTTATAAGAGAGAGGGGGGCACAGAGAGAGACAGAGACAGAGAGAGATAGAGAGAGAAGGGGGTAGAGAGACAGAGGGACAGAGGGACACAGAGAGAGAGAGACAGACAGAAAGACAGACAGGGACAGAGAGAGAGAGGGGATACAGAGACAGAGAGAAACAGAAAGAGAGAGACAGACAGAAAAACAGACAGAGACAGAGAGATGGGGTATAGAGACAGAGAGGGACAGAGAGAGAGAGAGAGAGAGAGACATAGAAGGCAGAGACAGACAGAGAGGGGGTACAGAGACAGAGAGAGACAGACAGGGACACAGAGAGAGAGACAGACAGAAAGACAGACAGAGACAGAGAGAGAGGGGGGTACAGAGACAGAGACTCAGAGAGAGACAGAGAGGGACACAGACAGAGACATACAGAAAGACAGACAGAGACAGAGAGAGGGGGTACAGAGACAGAGACAGACAGACAGTAGGCCTAACAGAGACAGACAGACAGACATCTAAACAAACTGGAAGCGAAATACTTTCACAGTCACCAAAGATAGAGAGTCACTGTGAGGCTCAGAGAAAAAAAAGACAAAAAGGCAGGTAATGAGGAGAGCAGAATGAGTGAATAGAAGAAAGGCATACACAAAAAAAGCACGCGTACAGAGAGAAAGATGGATATATATATATATATATAGAAATAGGCAGGCAGCCAAACAGACAAATAAATAGAGAACGACAAAGTAACATAATACTAACAGCCGTATATATATTGTAACGAAGTTAGACATTGTTCTGGTCTGGTTCCTTAGTCATGCTATGTACAGTGTGGACCTGGATTGGGGCTGCGCTTGTTTTTTTGGTGGAATGTGTTAAGCATTCGTGGTTATGGGTAACTTACGGATTTCGTAACTCGTTGGAATCTGGAATGGTCGCCTATTATTGGTTTTGTAGATCTGGTCTTCTGGATTTTATCTAGATTACTATCTTCCGGTTAATTTACATAATATTTGATGACCGGTGACCTATTTTTAACTTGGCTCGCGATTGGGTGTCGCTGCCGTATTAGGCCACACCTTTCTCACCTTTCTTGTAAAGGGTAGAATTTTCGGGAAATTCCCAGAAATTGTGTGCGATTTCTAGATGTGTGTTTTTCTTATAAATAGAGCTCGCGTGGTTGATAAGGAGAGGAGAGACCGAGAAGATAAGAGTGGAGAGATACTCGGAGAAGACTGAGAGGATAGAATACTGGACGAAGAGAGAGTGAG
>BMAT01008040.1:118762-137669 GCA_019649035.1 Elysia marginata | reverse complement strand
TTATTCGTTTACTCGATTATTATTTCTGGTGTTTGTGACATATATTAAAGGCCGATGCTTGAAGCAAGATGAGATGACAAAGATCATAAAGGGCGTTATTAAAGTAAGATCAAAAGTTCTACTGCCGTTTGAACAAAAGAAAACGAAAAACACACGGTACCCCGTACTTGTCCGCTATTCAGTGACCCTAATCCTGAAAACCCAGCTGAAGTCAGAAAATTTTTATTCTTTAATCCTATATCTGACCAGAAAGGATCAAAGTCCAGCAACATTATGCACAAGAAAGACTCCATTTATCTTTCAGTTATTCTATTATGAATTTACAAAGCAAGGAGATTTGACTGGTTTTTAAGAGTTTGAAACGGAGACATTGCCTGAACTATAGATTATGGCTCGGCGACTTAGGCAGGTTTTGAGGTCAGTAAATAGCGGACAAGTACCTCGTCCGTCTTGCTTTTCGTTTTCTTGAAAAAAAGATCTATTTTCTATTCAATTTTGTTTTGTTGTAACTTTCATATACACAAATACATAACGCTAGACATTCACTACAAGATGTAAGCTTGTTTGTTCGTTTTCAGTCTTGACATAAATCTAAAAATGTACGAGTAACAAAAAGATTACGCAAGGTATTTTTCATGCAAGTTCCGCTGAGCTTTGTTTTAAATTAAACTCAAAATTGATGTCTTTCAAGATGAAATCGTCTGTTCCTTTTCACCTTAAATTTTAAACCAGTACAGGGATGAATAAATTAGTTCGTCTTAATTATGCGTTTCCTCAGTCACTAATCAGTTTGCAAGACTTTGTGACAACTGGATAAGAGCAATCCATCTAATATAGGGTTCAAAACTCATACACGACTAGATATATCAATTTTTATCACCAATAGTCTTAACCTTACAGGCCGAGGCATAGAGATGACAAAAGCGGTTGCTTTATCAGAAAAAGCAAAATATGTAATTTGAACTTAATCGTTTTTAATAGCTCCCAGTCCTCTAAAACGCTCTAAGCGTTTAAACCAAGTTTTCGACAGGCCATTACCAATTAAATTACCATCTCAGCATACAAACGCGCAGCAATGAATAGACATTACTCTAGTATTCTTTCAAAAATTTTCAGGCCCTGGTTATTAAGTACGGAGTAATTTCCGGAAGGTCTCTAAGGTCCCTACAAGAAGCGGTACCAAAGTGGATTTGTTTGGCACCGGGACGAAGTTCCCATGCCCACAGGGACCTTCTGTAAAGGGTGGCTACCGTAGATTTTGTGGTCACCAAGCTGAAGCGACCTTGGCTTAAGCTAAACTGGGTGAAACTTCGGCCTATTAGGTAAGGTCAGAGTGAGACTACGAAACGTGTAGGCCTACAATCGGCCGTTTCCGAAGAGTAACTTAAAGTCCACATGCCATGCAAGGGCTCAAGCCAAGACCTCTCAGTGCGATAGCCGAGTGTCTTCCACTCGACCACGTCGTCACACAAGTAGATTTGAATACAATTAGGGTAAAGAGTTCAAAAGGCATTGTTTATGAGTGTATTGGCAATAAACTTAATACATTAAGAATGACCTCAGAAGGTGACTTTGTACTGTATCAGGTGTTTTAGATGGCAGTTTCATTCATTCACTCTCCGCGGCCGCTTTGTTATTCTGAGAAAAAGAAGGAAAATTTTATATGATCATATAACAAATAAGATAATAGGCTATAAGATAAAATTTCTTTATTCATCTCATTGGAGAATTTTTTATAGGATCCACACGTTATAAATACATTAACAATTCTACAGTATTAGTAAATGTTGACCATTCTTCAGTGTTTGCACATAAATGAAAATTCACGTTGAACATTTTGCAGTTATATTACATAGTAATTAGTACTAATGGCTGTACGGATACCTATTTCAAGGCAAAGTCAATTATTTTTAATAAAACGGAAAAGCAGAACAGCGGGGAAATCGACACAAAGTAAGATCAGCAATTCAAAGTATTGTCAGTTATAGGAAGATGGCTAAATTAATTGAGTAGACCAAGTAGGCTGAATATACAATAAAAAAAGGGCCTAAACTAGTGGTAGGGTTTAGGGCTAGCGAGAACAGATGCATCGGTGAAACAGTCAATGTCAACTCTTGTGGCAAACCAGTGAGAGATTTGATCAACTTGAAAATGATCTCATAGTCGTAATCTGAAGAAGACAACAGCCAGGAACTTTGAAATCATGGCAGGGCCCAAAAGTTAAGTAATTTGGACAGTAATATTGATAGATAGACAGGTAGATAAATTAATTGGTAGTTAGATAGATACACCCACACACACCATCACCGTCACCGTCACCAATACATGTACTTTACTGCGTAAACAGTCTTGTAGGGTCCCGATCCACTGTTACATTTTGCAGTGTTTTGTGTCTTTGCTGTCCCTTGTCTTCAACGATGTTGGCTTAGAAATTTACACCCCTTCCAATAACAGCGGATGAAATAAGATATATGTATAGAGGTATCACGCACATAGACTGTAAATTTATGCAATTAACAAAATTAATAAGCTACCGGTAACGTGAGATTGAAAGTATTCCTCCATGACTGTTCGTATAAGCATTATATCGATAGAAACATAATACATTAGATTAGTATCGATATACAGTTTGCGTGCTTCTAACGAATGTGTTTGTGGTTTTCACTGTTGTCATTATTGAGACATCATGGCTTCCTGCTCTGACTCAGGTACTGGCACTGACAGTCAAAGAACCAATAGTTTATCAAATAGATCTAGATCTGATTCGCAACCAGACACAGAAATTACTGACAATGAAATCAGAGGTTTTCTCATGAAAAGATCTCGCCTATCTCGAAAATGGAAAAGGCAGTGGTTTCTTTTGAGGAACTCAGACTTGTATTACAGCGAGTCACCTCAGGTAAGATACGCCAAGACTTTCACCTGTTCAGAGATTTGTAATCTAGATCTAGATCTAGATCTAGATGCTGTTTAATTGTATTTTGATTTACTTTTGGGCCCACCTCACCGAAAGAAGATAAGAAATAAGATAAATAAGAATAAGATGCACTTTATTGACCCATTTTTGTTATTGATTTAATTTTATGTTACTATTAAAGAGTTTACAAGTAAAGAGCGTTTCTATATAGCGCTTTTCCATTAATGTGCTCTAAGCGCTTTACATAGGTTCCCCGACAGGCCATTCCCAACCAAAGTACCTTCTGAACTCACAGAGGAGCAGCTAAAAGCGCATCATTCTAGCATTCTGACAAGATCTTTCACTGCCTATATTCGGTTACTCGAGTGAGGCGAAGAAATGTGTGTAAATAGCCTTTCTCAAGGACTAAAACGTGAGTAAACGTCGACCTGCCGAAAGCAGGTCTGGAACTCTGGACCTCTCGATCCGAAAGCCGAGCATATACCACTAGACCATGACGCCACAATTACCACTAGATCGAATCTAGATTAGACTTAAGTGAGTAAGATCTAAATCTAGTCTATCACCTAGTTTGACAATTTTTCTAATATTTCACTCTAAAGCACAGAAACACAAGACCAGCAATAACTGCAATAAACTAATTAACTCTTTTGACAATAGTTCTTTAGCAAGTTTCTCTCTCACTTTCTCACTCACTTCCTTACCTCTGTATGATTCTCCTTATGCCATGGCCTTAAAAATGCATCTTATAGTTTAAAGAAAGCAAATCCTTAATATTAACATTTGGATTTTTTATTCCAAGAATTTTTTTAGATTTTGTGGGAACAGGTAATGGTTCAGTTTTAGATCTTACTTCCTGATCTTCCTGAAATCTGATGCATTCCATTTTCCAAACTCCAAAGTGGGTGGTATGGATCATTTGCTAGTAAATTAAATGCTTTGGTCAGATTTTTTTTATATTGATGGGTTAAATTGGCAGCTCCTCACCCACTGTTTGTCCAGCCTTTAATTCTTTGTTAGTCCTCTTCTGTGATGTTTCCTAGAACTAGAAGCCAAACGCAATCACTTTGATTAGTTTGAATTCCTGTGGGCTTGATTAATAGGACATTTTAGGACGTTTTTGTGAAAAGACCAAAACTAACAGGTTTTTTTTTCTTAGAAAAAAAAACAGTCTCCCGTACAATTATTTTGTTGCATTAAACTTAAAGTATCAGTATGGGCATGCCAGTATAGTAGTAGTTTATTTTCAATTTAAATGCCAAATTATTTTATACTTAGTCTGAAAGCCAATGGTTTCAACTGACTCATCATTAATTAGTAATGCCAATCCAAAATTTTTTTTTTAATAAAGGGGGCTAAAAGTTATATCAATTTGAAGCCCTTGTTGAGCTGAGCCCAAACATCTGAAATTTTTAAAATATGTTCATAAACAAAAAAGTTATGAATTTTTTTAAATCTTTTTAATCGTATGGCCTTGATATAGCAAAAAACTCAGACGCGCGGGACTGTTTTTACACTTTTTAAGGCATAACTAGAAAACTAATGGGGTTATATATATAGCAATGAAAATTTGCATGCACAGTGATTTTAGGGTAGCAAATCTGAATGCTATATATCAGATTTCCCATCAATTGCACAGTTGATAACATCAATGAAAATAAAAAAATAAGACAGATTGAATCAACCGTTCAATGGTGTAGAGAAAATAATTTAAAACTAAACGTGTCAAAAACTAAAGAACTGGTAATTGACTTTCGAAGGGGCGAGGTGCCACCACCCCCAATGGTTATAGCAGGGGACACAGTTGAACGAGTTGATTCATTCAAATTCCTGGGCACCATTCTGTCTAGCACATTAAGCTGGGAATTAAATAGCAACAATATATACAAAAAAGCCAGACAGCGTATGTACTTTTTAAGAAAACTTAGGTCTTTTAAGGTCAATAAGGTAACACTCATTAACTTTTACAGAGCCATTGTGGAGAGCATCTTAACTCAATCGATTATTGTCTGGTTTGATAGAATAGCAAAAAAAGACATTAAAAGACTGAACTCAATTATCATAAACGCACAAAAGTTAATTGGTGTGAATCTGCCATCTCTTGAAAGTTTATATGAAGAAAGAATGTCAGCCAGAACAGGAAAGATATTGAAAGATGACACCCACCCAGCAAGGAAATATTTTGAAGACTAAGGGCGTTCAAAGGAAATAAACGATTGGTAAATAGCTTCTTTCCCCAAGCCATAAAACATTTTAATGGAACTAGAATTAAGAGATTAGTCTGATCGAATCTTTTGATTATATGGATGACACGTTAGGATGGGGTGTTTCGTTGAGCGGGATGTGTACTGTTAAGAAGAATGCATGCATTTCTTGTTCATTGTGACAAAAGAGAGAAAATGCTACACGAATAGAGAGAGAGAGAGAAAGAGAGAGAGAGAGAGGATGAGAGAGAGAGAGAGAGAATATTTCATTTCTTTATTACATGTATTAGTGTACTTTGCTATAATATTCATAATGTTTGAATCTGCGAGCCTGACTGAGCATTGTTTATTTTCAATACATGTACTAATTGAACTTTGTATTGACTGAATAAACTTGAATTGAATTGAATTGAATTGAGTTCTTTTTATATTTGGAGTGAATCAGCAAAAAAAGTTTAAAATTTCAGACATTTTGATTAATTTCAGGTTAGCGCATAGAGTTTTTCGTTTAAATTCTCAAGTCAATAACCATTCATGATCACACTCACTCAGAGAGCTGCCACCAGTACTGATTTCAGTGTTTAATTAGTACAAAAAAGACCATCAAAATATTAGGGTATTGATAACATATAATATACCTAAAGTACTGAAGTTACAAGCTATGGTTTTGGGAAATATGATCAACAAAATGAGAGGGAAATTATCAAATTTATGTGTAGGCCTATAGTACTAAGGCTCTTGCAGATATGATGCAAAATACAGCAGGTCATATTTTTTTTTTTTTTTTTTTCCTGGGTTTTAAAATCATGTTTTTGAGGATCAAATCTATGTACTTAAAAACACCTAGAATTAAAAAAGTATCCTCCCCATGCATGGTTCCTCCATAAATGCGTCTTGTTTTTATTTAATGATATACATGTTCTCAAGTGTACTGAAATGCATTAGAAAACACTGGAATGCAGGTTTCAAAGTACTGGAGCCTGGTGATCTGCAGCTGGAAGCTTTGTGATCAACTCTTTAGTTTTCTTAACTTTAACATTTAGCAATGAAATTTTTTTCACACCAAGTGACCAACCTACAAAATATTAGATTTGTTCAAACTAGCTCTGGAGTTGCTCATTTAGCCTTTAGTGGTTAAATCATCAGCCAAGTATTGTGTTAGTTTTGTGACTCCTGTAAGCATTTATAAAAATTGTATGCATGTAACAATGTTGGTGACAGTACATACACCCTTGGGGCACACCTGTTCTTATTTGTAACAATTCAGAAAAACTGTCCTTTAGTTTTACATACTCACACTGTGAAACTGTCGTCTGCATGTCAAGAACTCAAGTACCCAAACAATTATATTATCATTTCTTATATTCAAGTCTTTCAGTTTATGGACCATAATATGCGCTTGAATTGTATTGAACTTTGATGGAAGATCAATGAAGAGTACCCGAGCATCTATAGTTACAATTTTTTTCTAGGTGTTTGAGTATGTTGTTTAGTAAAAAGTACAGACATTTATTATTGCCATGTGTGTAAACTGAAGAGGGTCAAGGTGGTTTTTTACCTCATTTAAAAGCAGACAAGATCAATGTAGATTATATGAATATTGTAATCCCAAATTGACCAATCCACACGTGGCCACTCCTTATTCAATTATTGCCATCCTGTTCTCTTACTATCTCTTAGAAGGTGACAAAATAACTGCAAAATTAAGGTTAGTTATTTTGAAATGGTATTTATATAGATTAAATCAGTATTATACTGATTTTTGGCAAAAATATTAGAAAGTACTGATTTTTATAACAAAATAATGATTTTTTACTGCCTGGCAACTACTGCCCATAGAGACAAAGAGTTAATTACCAGTGTTTCTCACTCTTTTTAGCAATCTGAAAATTGTTACTAATACCTGTATGTACCAAAATGCTTTACATTAGGCTTAGTATTATGGAGCATGGTATTTTTTCAACCATTATTCTTTTTCCTAAACAATTTCAACGACGATGGCTATAATGAATTGAACTGATAGTGCTTTTACTAAAGAAGCGTCAGAGTTTGGAGTACTAGTACATGGTCGTACAGATTTTTTAACCCTGAATACTGATTTTATAACTCAATCATACTGATTTTCCATATTGAGGAGTGGCAGGTCTGCAGTTACATGCTTGTTTCAACTGGATGAAAGATAGACCTAGATTTTGATATGAATATGACTTTTGACTTTAACCACAAGTTCCGTTCCATTTGTCATAGAACCTGATTACTGGACGGTGTGCAATGAGTAAAGGAGTGCCCACACCTGGGTTCCAGTTTCTACCCTAGCTTGGTCCAACTGCTAACTTACTAAGTCGCAAAAGAAAGTGTATTCTTGGTGGGGTGAAGAGGAGGGATAAAATTTATAAATTAGATGTACAGATCTTTTGGGGTAAAGAAATTGAAGGAACTTGTATGAATTTTAATTATTGTACAATCTTATGATTTCTGCTTTGAACTAGAATTAGCTAAGCTAGATGGTTGCGGAAGTCACCATTATGCATTTTAACATAAATCTTAATGTAAAGATCTGACTAGCTACAACACAAGTAGGCTTATTTTGGACTAATTTAATACTGTGTTGAAAAATGTCAGCCCTAGGATCTAGCTCTAGACATGGTCAAGTTCTAAATTTTACTTCAATCATAATGGTCTAGAGCACAAAAATATGAAATGCTTGAGAAAGTGCTTGGTTCTTTTATGATTATGAACTCTAATTTTTTTCATATATATTATTTACAAGTTCCTAGTTTTGTTTGGTTGGTGTGGTCAGTGTTATGAATGGTATTTTTCTTGGTGTGTTCAGTTTTTAGTAACTGTTTTCTTCAATGTATCAATATTGCAGATGTCAGCTCACCTTTGTTTCAATGTAGGTTTCCAACCGGCTAACTCAATTTATCATAGCTCAAGCTCTCATCTAGCCATTTACAAACATTTGCAGGATTTGATCAATGAAGTTCAATAATCACTCAAGTTTTATATAAATTGATAAAACATTGTTTTGAAAGAGAGGATATCATCACCTCTCAAATGAAAAGACATTGCTTGTTATTTGTATACACTTCTCTTCTTGAAAGGAACTTTTTTTTGTATGACACTCTGATCCTCCCTTTCTCACTCACTCTCAGATCTCTGTCTGTCTCATTCTCTTTCTTTCTCTCTTTCTGTGTCTTTTTCTCTATTGAATATTTCATAAATCTTTTTGCTTCCATTTCAGGGCTCTTTGAAGAAAATTCCTCTCACAGATGCGGACATTTCAGAGACCAGAGTGGACAAAAAGTTGTATGCATTCAGAATAAAAAGCAAGCAGAACGGGCGTACTTACTACATCCATGCTGAGAACGAATCCATTCAAAACAGTTGGATGCAAGGCATTTGCTTTGCCAAAGCTGCAGGAGGTCATGGGAGTGCATCACAAGCCTGCGTTGTGCAGTAGAGCAGGGCTGGGAGTGGGAGTGCTTTGTTGGCCTGTTTTGTACAGTAAAAAGTGAAAGCAAAATTTTCTGCTTGAGCAAGCTGTTTGACTTGAGTCGCTTGCAAGCCTGTGCTATGCAGTAAACGAAGCATTTACCTGACCTGGTTCTTGCAAAAGCAAATCCTGGCCTGAGACCCCCCCCCCCCCCTCCCCAGTAAGATAACAGTTTAATTGACATCAGATGATGATATGCATGCGTTTACTCTGTGATACAATTGATGTGGAAGTCTGTGCTTCAGAAAGCTTGTGATATTAATACATTGTTGTGTGTGTGTATTGATCCCAGGGTTGGGAATGGGCTGGCCTGCTGATTCTTTAATTGAAACAATTATTTATTTTAAGTTATACTTACCTTTGAGTTGACCCAAATTTGGGGGACCTGTACTATAATTAAAATATGTTTGGTCCAATACTGGTTTAATTCTTTTATTTTTATGATTTTTTTTTTACTTTTTTCCTCATTATATTTCAACTTACTACTGTAAGCTAAAGTAGCTATATTAAAATCCACACTGTATTTCGAGACCAATTTTGCATAATAATAAATTGATTGATATTCTTGAGTCCCATTTTTTTCATGTTACTATCTTTTGCTTCCATTTGATTCTTTACCTTGAAATAAAACGTGTTTACTTTTCGTAATGGTTTCATCTTCAAAAGTGAAATTTATGATACCTGGTAGGCCGACTTTTAAAAAAAATTTGAAAAGATTTTTTGTTAAGTTTCAGTTGTTGTTTTTTTTAAAATGTAGCGAAAACAGTGGTGCCCATCTAATTGTATTTCTATTACTGATTCCTTTTTAGTCTTAGCATTTACAATACTATTTTTGCTACATCTGTGAAAGAAGCTTGGTTGTTTTTTTTATTTTAATGTTAAAATTTCTGCTTTTTTTGTAACGTTACTGAAATGACCGTTGCTTTGTCAAATGGAGCAGGGGTGAAAAAAGCTTTCTATGTTGTATCTATATGAGGCTTAACTTAATTTCTTTACAAAAATCAATCCTACTTGAAATAAGATTGAAACCTGCGGATTTTGAATTTTGTCTTTTTTTTTAAGAAGATTTTACTTAATACATAATTTCTGGATTTTTTAAAACTTTTTGACTTGTATAAATTTTTGTTTTCTTCTTTTTTCCTTTTTTTATTTTTAGAGCTGCTTTTTCTACTATGTACAAAGTTTTCAAAATTTTGATGGATTTTCTTTTAAATATCTTCAGTAATTGATTTTATTAGTTTATACCTTGTTTTTTTTTAAAAATGCTTTATAACATTGAATGGCATGTGTGTGCATGTAGTGATGTTCATGTATAAACCATATTGAATTGATTAATCTCCTGCCTGTTTATTTTTGTTAAGGAGGCTCATTTATTCTGTCTGTACATATCTCACGTGAATTTTGTTTCAGGTTTAATCTTTTTGATTCTTTTTATTTATTTTTCATGTGTGCTTTGGTTCTTTTTATTAAATTTGTGTGTGTGTGTTTCTTTTATGGTCTTCTATTATGACAACATGACAAAAGAAAACAATGCTAAGCCCAAAATTATGTTAAATAAGCCTCAAATGTTGACATAGTCAAGCCTGAAAGTTAACACAATAAGTACTAGATTAGATGACTCCAGCAGTAATCTACCATGCTTCAAAGCTATGATAGTGGTAGCTACTAAAAGTTTTAGGCATGCAGTAAATTTTTACAAAATTTCACAGATAATAGTTCCAGTAAGGATGAGATATGACTTGCGACTAGGCTGAGTGAGTGGCAAGTTGGAAATCCTGATTTGAGATAATGCCTTTGAAAAGTCAATTTTTCCTTCTTTTTCTCTATAAATCAACAAAAGTTTTAACATCTTTCCACAAAAATCTGGTAGTTTCAAGATAATTTATGTTGTGCAGCTCAAAAAAATGCATTTCTCATACAAGCAATGCGGCATCCGTCTCATTCACCTTGGTCGCAATGTCTTGCGTTCTGTACAAATGAGTCATAAGTTGAATGGCGTTGTTTTGAGATACAGGCTTTTATAGAAGTTTAGTAGGTGTTCAGAAGTCAAATTTTTTTTTACTTTAGATTTCGGCGCTAAAACCATTTCTAAACGGGTTTTACGCAGAATTAATGTTGAAATGTAATATTTATGTGTTTAATTCTAATTTGTATGGTTGCTAAGGCCTCAACACCTTTATAGTCATCTAAACGTTAAATGCTATTTTCTCCCTAATCTAAAATTTCACAAGTCCCTAAGCCTGCCGACTTCAAATTGCTATAACTTCATACAGAAGCCTGATGGAGCTTTTCTGTTTGTTGCATTTGAAAGTGCAGAAAATTAGCTTCTCCGTGATACCAATATCTTACTACCTTCCAATTTTGACTTAAGACTCATTTTGACTGGTTGCAAGACATATTTAAAGTGCTGATTTTATGATTTGCATTAAAACAAGTAATAATTGTTATCATTGTAGGCCCCTGTATGAGTACAATAATATTCTTTATAGTCTATAATTCATGTCACACAGCCATCTAAAGACAAAGCAAAACCTAGTTTTAAAACAGAACTGGATGCACCAAAATATGTGGCAAGACAAAACTAATGCTTTCTCAATTTTTTTTTTTTTTTTTTTTGCCTGGAAACCAAAGTCTATGTAAACCAAAATGTTGTTTGCTATCCCTCGGGATTTTATACTTTGACACTTAAAGAGAAGATTGAATATTAGTTGTTTGTGTTATTTTGTAATTACAAACAAAAACCTTTTAATTCCAGTTATTTTGTGGGTGTTGCAATATTAAATACGATAATTCAAATCTGAATTAATTGTTTAGTTTCTTCTCTTTTAATACATTCTGTTTTGCTATTGGATCTTCAGGTGTTGTTTCAGATTTATTTTTTTCAGGCTTGGTTGATAACTTTAAATTTTGATTTTGTTTTGTTTTGTTTCTCTTTTTTCTGACACATGAATATATTTAAATTGCTTTCTATTTTTATCGAGAAGGAATAACTTACTTCAATTAATTCAATTTGTTTTGTAATGATGATGGAGCGATTGTTTTTACTTGTAATATGAATGTTGTACAAAGATCATAGAAATCGTTTGATATTTTTTTTTTGGGGGGAGGGGTGTTTCTTTTGTAAATTTTGGCCTAACCTGATCATGGTTTGCTTGAAGTTGAAGTTACATGGTGATTAAACGTTGCTTGTTTCTGGCATTCAACACTTTTAATTTGGATGTTGGAAAGGTGAACACTTTTTTCCTCTTTTAACTACCTTTGAAATCAACAAAGTCTTAAGATGTTTCCAGCAAATTGTATTTCAAGTAGTTCATCATGCTTCGAAACTTCAATAAAGTTAATGTATCTGCTTGTGATTTTGTTGCGATTAGTTCCTATAGACTGATTGCATTACACGTTTTTGTGTTAGTGACAGAAAATTTTCATAGCTAGCAACTTTGTTTTGAGAATCTGTTTTTGTTAAAATTGACACAGGTTGTTATTCTCTTGAGTTATTTTTTTTTGTTTGCTTGTTCAACTCAGTTCTATTCAAGAGTATCTATATAACCTCGTGTTCATTTTATTTTTCAAATTCAAATATTTCTAACTTTTGGCCTTCATGTTATTTGTTTGCCAAAAGTTAGACTTATCCAAACATCCGAATTGGCTTCATCTTAAACCTATATTTGAGATGTTTGATGCCTTTACATAATGAATTTAAGTTCCGTATTTTTTTAGATAAATTTTTAAGTAATAATTTTTAGAGTGTATATTTTTGGGTTCTGTTTGATGTGCATTGAAACTTGAACTCAGCTTTTCTTAGTGATCCATGCCCTATCTAGTATGCTCAAAATTGTATTTCCTCGATACAAACTCTTTAAGATGCAAAGTAAGGGTAATGTACTTCTGGCAATGGTGATTGCTATGTCCTTTTTTTTGTGTGTGTACAGTGTGAATTTTGTATATTCCTATGATATAATCAGTCTTTTGGCGCCCTAGTAATGATTTCCCTTGGCAGCTATGGACAAGATCTAAAATTATTGTTGCTCAGAGTTTGATGTTGGGGTAAGCATATGCTGATTTTACTAATAGGCAATTTAAATTTTAAAAGGGCTCAAAGTGGATTTGGTTCCTTTAATAAAGTTCTAAAGTATATGAATTCAGGTGGGCCTTATTTTGTAAACGCTGAAGATTTTTTTAATACATGCTTGTTAGTAATTTACCCAGGTTTCATTAAAAGCAGGGTAAGATGCTCGTTGCAATGTTGGCGATGGTACTTTGTTGGTTCTTGAAAGTTTAATTTGTAGAACTTTTTTTATTCATAAAGGGCAACCAGTCAAGGAGTTAAGATGTGTCTTAATTGTCATATAGTAGATGTTTCCTACTTGTTCTGTTTCTTGAGAGGGCCGTGCAATTGGTTTGTATGCACTTGGCTTTCTTTTGGTGTTCTTGTTAACATTACACCATCAGTTATTAATTTATTCTTCATGACCACATTTTCAATACTGATGTGGGAAGTTTTTCTTTCCGTCTTTCAGTTGTTTTTTGTTTGAGGGTGGGAAATTTAGTCCTCTCGTATTAGAAGCAAAGAAATGTGATTCGGAAAAATTTATTAAATTTTTTATTTTTTTTTAATAGTAAGTCTAGAAACCTAATTGAAAAACTAAATTTTTTTAGGATTAGAAGATTTTAGACCTATTACATTAAAGGCAAAAATAAAGTTATTTGTTTTTGCCTTTCAATATATAGGAGTGCATTTATTTCAAAAAAACTTTTTAGGCAACAACATGTTAGTTGGTAGTGAAGGTCTACTTAGATCTGAAAATTGTAGGAATGGTCTTTTTTTTTATAATTTGCATAATACATGCCTACTTTGTAAACTTTCTCAAAGCTCCCATGCCTAGTCAAAATGTACACTTTCTGCCTCATATTAAATTTACATGTGTACATAGATAATTGAAAGAAACCTCTTACTTTTATGAATTAAATGATGAAATGTTTTTAAATTGTATTTTTCAGTTATATTGTTATAATTCTTCAGCCACAAATTCTTATCTTAGGTTGGCAAAAATGCTTTAAATTTGCGTAAGAATGCAGAAATTTTGATATTTTTTCTTGAGGAAAATCAATCTCATACTTCATTTCCTACAATTTTTTTTCATTTGATGACATCTGCATCTCTCTCTCTCTCTCTCTCTGTCTCTCTCTCACTCTCTCCCTTTCTTTCTCCCTCACTCTCTGTCTCTCTCTCTGTCTCTTTTTTTTTTTTTAGCTTTTCAGCATTTTTTTTCTTTGAAGCTACTATATGAATATAAGGGGGTAGTTTCCAATTTTATTTTTCAAGTTGTTAAATTGTCTGTGTCATGTCACAATGTTTTGTTTTGACTGTAAAACAGTTATCAAATTGTCGTTGCTATTAATTACTACATCTTTGTGAAGATTTTTATTTTAAAAAGTATCAACTTGAGGCAGTTTTCATCATTTCATGTAAAGGCAGTTGCCAAACAATGTATGACATTTTTTAAAGTACTATTTTGGTTGCTTTAATTTTTCATTTACATATGTATTTTTAGAATGTTAGTTTCATTCTTGTTATTTAAATAGCCAATGATGTAGCCTCTGTTGGTAGTAGAGTCATGGGTAGGTCCTTTTTATTTCTTTTGGTTTGAGTTTTAGCTAATCGGTAAACACAGAATGATTTTTCTGCTGAAGACATTAGGTAAAAACTATGTGGCACTGTTGTTTTTCTCAAATCCCATTGCATCTTTTTATTTACTAAAGGAGTCCAATTAAATAACTTCCAGTTCATTTGTATATAAAACATCATCATACAAATGTGAAACATTCCATCAATTGTGTCTTTTGATGGGTGTTATGTTGCAGCCGATTGGAAAAATAAGATCATGATAGATTTTCATCATAATATGTAATGCTCGTACATGTTATCCAGACCAAGAAAGATATAAGCATGCGTCCATTGATTCTTTATATATATATATATAATTTACAAACTTAAGCCCACCACTCAGATTGGTAAGTAATTTTAGAATTTACTTCCTGTTAAATGATTGCAGCTTTGATTACGGTTGTAGTCCTGTAAAGTCTTACATTCACTTCAATGTATTTTATAAGCCAGCTTTGTTTTGCTTTAAAGTAACCATAAAGTCTTGCACTGAATTTAAAAAAATGTTGTAAACAGTACAGTTCCTGTCCAATGTCTGTTGATCTCTTCCTTTACTTGCTTTAGAAGCAGCTGTTTCCATATAAGTGGGTAATAGGCAGGATTGTTCTCCGTCGTCCTTGTACTTGTAGCAAATATTGTCCTCATACACTGACAAACTCATTTTGCCATCTCTTTTTCTGTCTTTGTTACATTAAATCAGCTAATAAACCGGAATTTTATTTTAGCCCTAAAGCTATGGGAAATTACGGCACAAAAAATAATATGGGATGCTTCTAGGGTTAATAATAAACTGGTGGCAATGTATGTACCAACAAGGTATGTTGTGATGTGGTGCACTGAGGTATAACTGTGTAGCAGTGATCACAGAATTGAGTATGGACTTTTAAAACAAATTTAAAGTAATTTAAATTTGTGTAGGGACTTTTGTGCTGTTAAGTGCAATACTCTTAAAAAGGAGTTTGACACATCTTGCATTTTGGAGAATCCTAAAATTGTGTGTGGGTGTTTTTTTTTTTAATATTACTTTGAAATGTCCATTACGCCTAATGCTGGTTTTCTTACAGAGGAACTTTTGAAACATTTGAACTCAATGCGGACATATGTGGGCTCTAGAGCTTACCAATTTAGATGTATGGGCTAAAATAATTAGGTTCTATAGGGAGTTAGAGAGACAAAATCCATCAAAAACTTTTAATGATCTATGTACATAATCTGAATATATATTTACTATTTACTCACACACATGTCAAAGTTGGAAGCTTAGTGTGATTTTGTTTGCCTATAGGAAGACATGACTAAATAAGTTCTAAAAGTTTTTAGACTGCATCCATTAATAAAACGACATGTGTTGCATGTTATCATTGCATTTATGAAACAGGAAAGATTGTGCTCGTTTGATGAATTTATCTTTGTTGAGGTGGGTTTGCATGTAACTTCTTAGGGGAAAAAAATGAAAAGAAAGAAAAATTTGACTTTTCATCATCATTTCTGTTACCTAAATATGGAATTAGATTAATGAAATCATTTTGGTTTCTATTGTTGTTTCTAAAGCTTATTTGTCTCACTGCCAGTCCAAATGACTTCAGTGTAGGAAATTTAAATTTTATAAAATGCCCTGGTTTAAAAGCAGATGTATTCCTCTTTTAATTTACTTGATATTTTGATTCAGCAGATATTGCTATATCTTTCAACAAAGCTATGATAAATTCATTCAGTGTTTAACGTCTGAAAGCTTTAAAAATTGCCGCAGTCAAATTATTAACGCCTGGTAATGTATAACTGTGTAGAAGTGATCACAGAATTGAGTGTAGACTTTTAAAACAAATTTAAAATAATTTGATTTTGTGTAAAGACTTTGCGGCTCTCTCGAATCCGCTGGTTACGACACATTTCATCTTTCCAACTAAAATGCCTTTGGCTTTATTCATTTGTAGAAAACAAAGATTTTTAGCTCAATGAAGTTGTGTTGTATCATACAATATGCAACGGATTATGGAATTTCCTCCCAAACAGCTATCAGTCAAAAGTCAGTCAACCTGGTATTGTTAGACCGGGCATCTTTTCATGTTGAATTTGGAGATACCCCTTTGAAAACATCTCTTTTCTGCTTTTAATTACTAATTTTTTTATCGAGTAAAAATGAATTGGTAAAAATGGCGCGATTCTGTGTAACTAGGCTGGGTTATAGAGCGCGACTCCATTGAGTTAAAAAAAAAGTCAAGAATAATGTTAGTTTAGGCTTCGGCCGTAAATTTTGTTTGAAACTGCTGATCTAATACATGTGTACTTGTATACTGAGGGAGATCAGGGTCCGTAACATGTTGGGTAATTTTTGATATCATGTCCAGAAACTTTGTTGTGAATATTTACGTCCAATTAACTGCTCCAAGAGTCTTATACCAAGATGGTTTTAAATTTCCTGACGCACTTTAATAAGTGCTCTGCCATTTAAACTTTTTTCATGTGAGTTTGTATGTATGATTTTAATATTGTAGTACATATTTCTTGCAATCATCCGAACATGTTGAAACATGTATTTTAACCTTTTTTAAATAAAAGACACAGTTTATATTTTCTTTCTGGAGCTCTATTCATTTTATTGTTATACTTTAGTAGGTTTGTGGTGTTCAAAAACCAATGAAGATAAGATGAACTCATTAAGTGGGTGGATGGGGGAGGGGAAGAGCTGTGAACATAAAACAGGTTTCTTTTAGAAGTCGTGACTATATGTGGACACCTGTGTAATTTTCTTAGGTGCGTTAAAGAAACAATGAGTGCAATTTCTGGCAGGTATGTGAATTTTGTTCACTTGGTGACCTTACTGCGTTGCAGTTACAGCGATCTTTTTGTATTGTTTTTACAAAATTCAATTCTTCAATCTCTATATCATAAGTTATAGGTTTGATGCATATGGTTTAATTTTTCTATTTTGTTTATTATACCAATATACTATACTATTTAGACTTAACTCATAAATTTAATAAAAATTGAATTCTGACGCTTAATATTGGTGAGTCTGAACAACTTATTCAAGGCAAGTAAATTTGCATGGACTTGGACACAATGTATTATGTGTAAAAGGCACAAAATAATTTAATATATTTTTTATCTGTGAATAAATTTGTAAGTATCTATTCAAATTAGTTTAGAAAGTAATTTATATTTTTTCTTCCAATAATTTAGAAAATTTTAGACTTTAAGTCGAAGTGTAGGCCTATAAAGTAAAAATTACAAATTTTAAGAAGCTTCTATTGTTATGTGAGATGCCAGATATAATTTTTGTTCATGTCTTGAAATGACTCTATAAAGTTATTCTTTATTAGTTTCTTTCGCCATTATAAATATTTAGTTAAACAGCATTAATGTGGAGCATTTCTTTTTGTTTTTCTTTTTTTGTGACTCCATAGTGTACATAAAATAGAACATATATAGTTGTAGTGTAATAGTTTGACTTAAAACTGTGGGCCATAGAAGATAGGCTGGAGTGTCTCTTTTTATTATGGCAGTGGTGATAGAATGGGTTAGGATTAAGAGCTAGTTTAGTGTGTTTATGATATAAACCTGACATAAGGCCATTCTCTAAACAATCTCACTTCAGTTGGCCTTGTGTGGATTTAATCATCTCAGTAACTTGAATATTACACTATAATTATTGTATCCATCGATGGACAAACTTATAGTCCAAGCAAAAACCAGGAAATTTGTTTTTCAGTTTTTTTAATTGATTTGAACATTATCTTTTACGTTGATTGATTTCAAGTTTATATGGGGAACTTAAAATAAAAAATTAAAGTTGATATTTCAGTAGCTAAGTTGTTTACAGGTGGGTTTTTTTTTCTAAATTACATGTAACTTTACTGGCTCTGTTTTTCTGTACTCCAAGTGATTTACCATAAATTGAATTTCAAACATCTTCAGCTCTTGTTTGATATTAGATATGTATAGCATGTTTCATGTACAGGTTGCCATCTCTAATTACACATGCAGAGTATATATGTCTGACTGAAATAAAGTGTTATTTATTATCAAAATCTCAGATTTCAAGTGCATTCATGATGTGTATTCTTTCTGTATTGTTGCATCGATACAAGTGCTAGAGACTAAGAGTATCTACGCACTGTATCGTATGTCTTGTGAGTGTTGCTGTGCAATGTAATTATGTATACAGGGACTAGTTATAAGACTGTCTTTGATTGTAGGTGTAAAGCCCCTGTATACTCGGATTAGTTTTAAGACAGACTGTGATTGGAGGTGCAAAGCCCATTCTTGTACAGTGGGAATTGAACACCAGACTTTAGAACTTTTATGAGGAACTTTTACTTTAACACATTGAAGACGTGTGCGGCATAACTAGTAGACAAACTCAAATAAGCTTGTATTTTATTTATTCTTTCTGTTTATACTGAGGACCTCGTGCATCAGAAATATAATGCTAAAAATAAATCATTTACACCTGTTGTGTTTGATGGGACTCGCATTCTTGGTCTCATGAAGCTGATGGACATGTCACACCCAACATTATACAGTCAACTTGTAGGGGATGTCACTTTTTTATGATGGGTTAGCTTTGAAATTCTCAATTCTCGAATTGACTTAAACTTTCAGCAAGAGTGGAGGGGGGGGGGGGG
>BMAT01008040.1:98447-118151 GCA_019649035.1 Elysia marginata | reverse complement strand
CCACTCCCATTTTGTTTTGAAAGTTGTAAATAGCATACCTCGGAAAGATCACAGTACTGGTACATACATTTCTGTGGTTATACCGCAAATGAGGAGCAGAGGTGTAGCATTTAAAACTTTTTTGTGAGAGATGAAGCAATGCAATAATTATGCATGTACGCTACATATATGTAAATACAAAGTTTGTATATATATTTGGCATCATTCTTAGTCTTACATATTTTGTTGTTTAATGGCAATCGTCGGAAAACAGTAGTTTCAAGCGATAGATGAGTGATAACGAAATCAATAGACACGTGTATTAAAGAGCTCATCAAGAAAAACAAACAATCAAAGGGGGAAAAAAAGCCGGAGACCGATTTCTGGTGGCCTTTTGTTGAAAAGTCGCAACAAACACAATTGTTCATAAATATTAAGAATTCATTCATTACGTACAATGCACAGAACAACGGGCACTTTAGTGTGTCCGCTGTTTTTCTCAAGCTCGTTGTGCTTGGCTCCTATTCAGTGACATGTGGTAAAAGGGGAAGCAATTTTACGCCATTAACTAGGCCTAATGCCCTGTCCTTTGGACTTGGAGTATACAAGTCAACATCTTTAAAGGAAACTCTCGCTTAAACTTTAAAGTCAACTCTGTTTTGCAATCCCATTTTGTATTGCTTTGTAATGATTAAAATCAACTCTTGCTCAAAATCAATAATTTTTTTTTGGTCGCGAGGTGTTGACTCTATCAAGATTCCACTGTATATATGTATCATTTTTTCTTCTATTCGCCGGAACAGAAAACTTGCCACAGGCCTATAACAGTCAAACAATAATAGTTGTATCTCTTGTTTGTTTTTGTTGGTTGTTTTTTTTTTACTCCACACACTCTAATTCTAGAATATTTCAACCTGCCACACTAGTTGGACCTGTACAGTTAGTGTAATTGCCGTTAGCACTAATAAAATAACAGTCTATAATGGATCCCCTACCGGGTGGGGCTAGCGGTGGAGTACCCGCTGATAATGCTTGTGTTCACCAGCGCAAGGGCCAGACCAATAAGAACACGGTTGTGTTCTCAAAACACTAAGCTTCGGTGTGCAAAGGCTACGTAGTAGTAAAATTTTACACGTTCTGCTCTTCTAGTCAAAACTCGACGTGTCAAAGAAACTTCAATGGAGGCACAATTTCTGTGGCGCAATCATTGGACAGATCTAATATAAGCTACGTGTTGCCTGGGCTTCTGTACATATCCATGAGCGTTTGATTTTAAACAAACCCACATAAATAATTCTTAACACCCTTTTAGTGGTACCGGGTACAACACAAATGCAATGTTATGCAAGTTCTACCTTTTTGAACCCATTGAACAAGGAAAAATCGGGTGGAAAAAGGGGGGGGGGGAGGAGTACGTGGGAAAGGGATAGGAACAGTGGAAAAGACAGGTTTTGGATAACGATAATGAAACCTGCACCTAGACCAAAGGATATCAAGCTATTTACTTACTACTTAGGCTTACAAGACAGTATAAATAAGGTAAGGCGTTATGGTGAAGGTTGCCTGGTGCAAACTAGGTTAGTGAATTAAGCTTATTTTTTGTGCGTATCGGTATCTTACCCGTATCCCCAGATTTAATACTCTGTGATTTGTTTATGATGATTAGCAACCGTTTTGTTTGTTCGTTTGTTATTATTACTAAAGCTTCCCCTTACAATATTACTTGCCATAATTATTTTGTTCCTGTTTCTTTTACACTACCGGTATCGTGTTTCTCTCACTATGTTACGGTTATTATCCCTATTCCTTTCTTTTATATCTAGCTTATTTTTAATTTCTCCGTCCTTTTTTCCTGTGTCCTGCCACTACAGTTGTTTTGTTTTAAATGAATAGGACAATGAATCGGGAGAGAAAAGGGGTGGGGGCGTCAGAGAGGCACACGAAACCAATGCTTTGGTTATTTAGAATCGATGGCTACGAATCTAACGAAACACGAAGGGAAAGCAGCGCTAACGGGAGACGACTCAAAATCCTCAATTCCTTAGAAACAGCAAAATGGCAGACGGTAGGTTTTTGTTTTTTCGTTGTTGATGCGTTGCAAAATCATTCCTTCTTGGCACATTTTATCATAAAAACAACTTGATTTTACTTTAGCCATGCTACGGAAGTACGCTTTACCTATTTTCAAAACATCTCAATTTAGTGTAATGTTGGTGCTCAGAGTAAGACTTGAGAATATAGATCTACTCTAAGTCCCCACCACTGGGTAACGGGATTCGTTGCTCCCAATGGCGGGAGTGGTGAGAAATTAATATCACACAACAATGCCCATCAGCTTTGACAAAGTTAATTACATTGAATCTTGTGAATGTTAAAATATATAAACAATAAACAAATCTTCTCTTTAGTTTAAACTCTTTATTGGATCAAGCTATCGGAATCACTTCCATACCGACGCGCCACTTTGAAATTAATTTAAAGCACTAGATAAACTTGTTACCTGCTACAATATGACTAATCCAATGTTAATGGATGAATATTCACTGGAAATTGGTTTAGTGCATTGTATTTTTATATGAATGGAATTTTCGGGACAACGCAAGTGTATATGTGACGCCATTTTGTAAACAGACTTCCTTCATTTCGTTACTTTTACTGGCGCGTCGGTATGGAAGTCTTTCCAAGCTATCTAGCTGTATTGTTGGCCTGTCCATGTGGCCTTGAGTCTTGACGAAATGAAGAGAATTATATTTTTATACCTCTGAGGGACACTTTTAGTAGATCTATCGTAATTTTAATTCCTAGCTGGTCAAAGTCAGCCCATAGATAAACTATGTTTCTTTCCAACTATTTTTCTTACTTCATTTTATCAAGGCCAAATGAGCAGGATCACAAAACTAAACCAGATAGCGCTTAGTCCGGGAGGCCCTAGACCTAAGTTACTGAAGGCTTAAGGAACATCCACACTATGTAGTCCAAGCGGCCAGTCACCAGCCCATTTGGCCTATGGGGCGCGATAAGCAGAACTGCTAGTGTGGACGAGAAAATCGGAAAGGTTTTTGTCTGATGATCAAGCGAGCGTCCGGGCTAAAAAATATTCAACATATATGCTTGATATTTTGACTAGTTCTTTTGGAGGCCAAGGCGCCACGACCAAATGATTTATGGCCTCTAATATTGTTTTCCTTGTGCAGGGGATGTTTTAAATTCTCATTAGAAAGTGATATTTTAGCCGTACACTAAATCTGACAGATTTGGAATCAGCGAATGAATAATAACAAAGAGACTCTCTTGTATGTTTATTTATAGCGTACTTGAGAAGTTTGGTTTTTTTATCAAGCTTAGAGAAAGGACCGACTTATTAATATTTGCCCTCAATCATCATTTTATTGCACTAAGTAGTAAGTATTTGCAATGCTCCATTTTCAATCTCATAGCTATTTGATTTTGTGTGTTATGCTGCAGATTTGCCCATTGGCATTAAAAATACAAACAGGCTTTGTATCGTAAAAAAAAAAAGATTTGCCCAACATCACAAACATTACTTATAAATCACTTTTTATGCCATTGTGACTAAGCCAGATCAGAAAAAAATCTCTGAACAAGTAAAAGGGTTTGCAATGAATAGAGTAATGAACAAAAGATATCTCTAATGGTTGTTAACATTTCTCTTTGTTGTTACAAAATTCCCTGAAATTTCTATACAATGGCAGATTCATGGACTACTGCCACAGGTATTAACCTTTTATCCATACAAACTTTTCCCCTCCTTTATTCAAACTCTCATTCAACGTTCGCTTGTCCGAAAACATATTCTGTGCGATATTGCGATTGACAAAGTTGTAAACTTTAAAATAAGATCTAGCCTAAACTTTAAACTGATATAAGGAAAACATGTAAATTTAACTATGATTACCAAGAACGCAATTTAGCTGGTACCCTCTTGCGGGCGCTGGTTAGTATTGTTAATTGTTTCTTAATAACTTTATACTTCAGCTCAATCATCTGAATAATGTAAAAAAAATTTAAGATTAATAATATTTGTGTGTTTTTTTCTTGTCATTAAATTTGTCGATCAAATGCATCATTTTTTTTTTTGTTGCAATAATGACATAAACGGCCAACAGAATTATAAAAATCTTTTGAAAAAAAATCAGACATTTCAATCCTAGCTTTAGCATCGAACTATGCTAGCAACTTTTTATACCCTTAAACGAACAAAAAAGTAAAGAAAAATTTTTAATTAATAATATTTTCATAAGAAGTACATTTATGACTTTAACTGGTTGACCATCTAAGAACTGATGTAGTATGGATACATTTCGCCTCACAGGTGTATGTCACTCTGAACTGTCCGGTTGGAGTGATCGTGTGGGTGGCCCTTTAGACTGTAAAACTATCAGTAGGAATATGTGACAGATTTTTACACTAATTATGAATTATTTTACAATCTTGGGCACTGGTTAAGTTTTGTGAATGTGATCCTGTCCATTTGGCCTAGAGACAAAATGAAGTGAATCAGGACAGTTTCAGCATATCTAATGTTATTTTGACTTCTCACCTTTCAAACCATGTTAATTGGTAAATAAAAAATAAAGACTGTTATTCTATAAGAGTGCTCACAAATATTTCTAGACATAGATCTATTTGTTCCTTTAGGTGGGTCATAAATTTATTGTAAAGCTGGAAAAAAATAGAGCTAGTTATAAAGTGTTTGCAGCGCAAGAGCAAGATGTCAATTTTAGCTTTTCCTTTTTTTTTTCTCATCAGAAACTGGATCAAGACCCATGTCAGCTACAGAAGTAACAACAACCAATATGGTTGAATCTCAAGATGTTCCAGAAAACATACAAGTATGTTCAAGTTGCAGTAATTTTAATTTCAATAGTGACAAAATAGTCCACTTATATCGCCAGCCTGTTTTTTGACATTTTGACATATCAAGGTGTTTTGATATATATATTGAAATTTTCCTTTATAAAGTGACTTAACAATTGCTCTTGTATCGACTTGTTCCCAGGCATTTTTTTTTTTTGCTTCTTTATCAACATGCTAACTACAGAGTTGATTGATTAGAAAAGACATTAAAAACCAAAATAAAGAAAGGACAAATTGCGGCTTTACTTTTTATAAAAAGTGATTTCATTGATTAAAAGAAAAAAAAGCTTAAAAACACAGCAGAGTAAATGTCACCCAAGGTCATTTCCCATTTTAAAAAAACATGGGAAGTTACAATAAAATTAGCTATAATTTTTTGTATCAGCATTATTAACCTCTGCTTATTTTTCCTCTATGTCTGTGTTTTATTTATCCACATTTTTATTATTACATGGAGATTATATCGATCTCCAAAAGCATGTTGATACATATGGATTACTCTGCAGTTTTTTTGCTTGAATCATTCTTTTGTCCAAAGGTGCTCTGCTGCGCACCTCATTAAGCAGCTGGTTTCATTAATTTTTATAATGGAAGATTCAATAACATAATCACAGTGTAGTTCGAAGGAACTAATTTAGGAATCAAAAATTTTTTTAAGTCATCATAAATCTTTTAAAATCTGCATTACATTTTTATATAATATCATGAGCTATGCATTTAGAACTGGATTCATAAGTCCAGCTTTATTGTATTACTGATTACAAATCACCAAAATCAATTCAGAGTAAAACACAATTTTACATTTTTTAGGTCTTTGGTTTCGTTAAATCTGTATTAAGCTACTTCAAAGTAAAAATTTTTCACTTCCTATAACTTTAATTTTATGAGTAGAAGGTTTTCCTTTCGTTCCCTAGCAATTTTATTCCTCCAAAACGCAATGGTAAGTTTTAAGATTTATTAACATTTTAATAGCAAAGTTATCATCTAATTTCTAAGAACCTAAAAGTCTCTTCAGTCCATAAAATCAATCTTGTTTGTGTATGTGTGAAAAGTTATGTGATAAGGAGCGATGCCACTTGATCAGGAAGAGTTCAATGGGTCATCCTTAGTTTTTACAAAGACATGAAGCACATGTTGCTTGCATGTTTCCCAGCTGGCTTGGAATTTTAGTGTTTGCTAGCTAAGGTTTACACTTCTGTCTAACATGGTCTGAATTTTTACAATAACAATTAATATGACTTAATTTTTACCATTGCCAAAATAGTATTCTTTGTACATGTACAGTCAAACCTGACCAAGACGATCATTGAAGATCAATGATGATTGTGGTCGTTTTGAGAAGCATGCTTGTTAGCCTGTAAAAATGTATTCTTTTCTGTTTCTGTTTTAATGTAGCAAACAAACTTTCCCTTCTAAGTTCCGATTTGATTAATTTAAGCGAATGGTCTACAAGCTAAGGAATGCCTAACATATAAGAACATTTTAGAAAGTTAGTTTGTACTAGTTTGAAAATTTCTACCCTGGGCCCTGCTTATCAAGATCAATTGTATCTGTCACCTCACCCTATGTTGGTAGACTTGATAAACTGATGATCATTTGTCTATGATTGACTCTTAACCCATGCTACCCAGCTTTATGGTTTACCCTCCACATTGCCACTTCAGCTAAACAAGCAGGGGAAGCAGCTAAACTCTCTTGGGATAGACCACCGGTAAACAACAAACCTCGACGGAGAAGGGGCACACTTTTGCCCCACCTTGTCACCACCTACATGCGTATCAGTTTCCACCATGGCTGCAGGCCATTTAGTTTCTAGATTTACATCACAGGTACACAGATATGTGTTGAGTAAGGATGTATTGGGGACAGGGAGGCTGGGGCAAGTCAGAGTTCTGGACTGGGTGGCTTGTTGGTTCTTGTCCGGTCAAGAGTGGTCGCATTGGAGAGGTTTTTCAATAGGACTTTGAAGAATGTCAGTTGAAAAAGCTGCCCGCGGTCGTGCTAGTAAGGTGGTCTTCATGCAGTGTATAATAAAAAATAACTAAAAAATAGAGAAAAATGCAAGGGAGTCATAGAAAATTGGGCGTCGACACAGGTGGTCCCCTTAGACAAGTGGTTGGCAAGGCATGTTTGACAGTATTTATTTACCTATTTTTTTCTTTTTCAAAACACTGTGACAGAAAATCATAACAAATGAGAAAGAAATTGCGGAGGTTCCCAACAAGAAATCTAAAGTTGATCTTCAGTCCCTGCCAACGAGGGCTTACCTGGATCAGACTGTGGTACCCATCCTGCTCACAGGGATGTCTGTGCTAGCCAGAGAAAGGTTTGTATAATGGGACATTGTTAAACCTTTTGATTTGATGTGTCTATTGTGTGAAGGGCAGAAAGAAATTTTAATTTTCATTTGAAAACATCGAAAATTGTGGGGTCTTTCTTAGGTCAGGATTTTAGAATTTAGTTTTAAATTCAAACCTAGGTTTGTCCATTGTAAGGACAAATTTGGTTTATACGCTCAACAAATATAGGGCCTATGTCAAACAGATGATGACTTATCAATAATCAATGCAGAATATGATGTGTACAAAGCAGCCTGGGTCAGCTACAAAAATACTTGTAATTTGTGTGAAAGTTAGTTTAGCCTAACCTTATATTGAAAGATTTTTAAGGTATGAAATTAGCACTAGCAGTGGAAAGAAGTAGGCTTTAAGTGGAAATACCAGAAATATGCCTCCCTTTGATATGATTTGGAGATTTAACTTATAGTTATAACAAGAATTTATCCGTTTTTATTTAATTATATTATTCAAAATTTTGTAAGTGTTTAACATTTTTTTTTCACTATAAATATGTGTCCTTTTAGTATCTCAGGAAAATAAAGTCCTTTTGAAATGCTTAGCAATACAGCAGTACATGTCTACGACTGTGGCATGATTTTTGGGTCTAGAAGATGCTCGCGCAATAGGAATGTAGAGGATAGTATATGGGGAAAAAAAACTCTGCTTTGATGACACTCAAATCTACAAGGCATGTAGCTTGACTCTCCTATCCTATCCCTTGCCTCTTTATCCCCATTGTTTTACAGATGGTATACTTATAAGCGTAGAATTTATCGTAACACGTACTGTATCATCTAGCACTGCACTCGACAGGCCATTGAGTCACAATGCCACAATCAGCCCTCCTCTCCCTTCCCCTATTATACAATGCACTCTGACTTGTGAATTAGACTAACAAAGTCATACGAAAAACTTGCACGGGCTGTGCACAATGCAGTGCAACCACAGGCCAAATCCACAATGAGCATACGATTTTATGTAGACTTGCCTGCTGTGTTTAGGGAAATGTTACTTGCTTAATTTCTTACTCTAATTCCTCCAAAGCTTGCTCTAGTCCTCCTGTTGCATCTATGTTGGGGCCTGTTCTTGCTGTTATACCCATGCACGGGTAATAAACTTTACATAGGGAAAAAAAGGGGGGATTCCCCAGAGGCCCTGGGTGGTCCTGCTGTAGTGAGGGCAACTGTAGTTGAGCACTACTGTATTGCAGTAACTGGTTTTTGCATGCATTTGCAAAATAGTGGAAATATTATTTAAGTAAACACATTTTATGATTTTTTAAAATAATTTTTCATTTTTAATCCTAGTATTACATTATTGCTTGCGCTCAACAAACTTTTACTCCAGTTTCTACACTCATTTTTTAAACTATTTTGAGATGAAGAGATCAGCTGTTTCCAATTTGTTTCAGCACTGTGATTTTAAAAAGTATTTAAGTTTGACACCTAGATGCAATGTTAATGTTATTGAGTATAAAATATACAGGTTAAAAAAAATGATATATTTAACTTTAACTCACTGTGTGTATCTTTTTTTTTTTTTTCATTTTTTACAGACCACCAAATCCAGTTGAGTTTCTGGCAGCATATCTATTGAAAAACAAGGATCAGTTTGATTAAATGTGTGTACTCAAACCATAAAAATATTTTTTTTTTCTGTTTATGTAATATTCATAATATGATTGACTGGCAGAGTATCATCACTTTGGGATTTGAAGAGCCTTTTATGGTTCTCAATAAACTTAAACTCATGTATAATTATTATTATTAATCTATCTAATCTTCGTTGACTTCAGCTCTGCCGTGATTGTAATATGATCTGATGAGTCAACGTTTGAAATACATTAAAAATCAACGATTTCAAAATGACTATGTTTTTGTAATTTGTTTTTCTCCTTTCTGTGTGTGTGCAGTAGAATCCGTTCAATGACCACTAGAATAAAGATAAATATGGTTATAACGAGAGATTAGAAAATTCCCATTTTTCTCTCAATTTGCAGCGTACAATTAATTTTGGAAATTACAAGAGCCCAGATCAGTTGCCTTAGTAGTTAGTAATATACTGAGCGCCAAAAGAAACGCAACATGACATTCCTTATTTTCGCGCCCATACACGCTTTAAAGAGAGGTTGATGAGTTGATTTTTTGTGTGTTGTGAGTAGTAACACATCTGAACACGAGTTCAAGCACACTCTCGAGTCCCGTGCGTGGTTTGCCAGTCAATGTGAGCGATTTTCGAAAACCCTGTAAAAAATGTAAAATTCGTGCGTGTAGAAAAACCATGTGGTCGAGATGCTCAAAATTACACACAAGGGTACCTTACAAGGTGCCCATTAATTATTCGTCATTTTTAGAATTAAACGATTTTATTTTTACAAAATGCCACGCTTATCTGAAGTTGATCGTCATCGTGCTTTAGGACTGCTCCAAGCAGGTCTTCCTATCAGTGAAGTTTCCCTCTGTATGAATGTAAACAGGACGACGATTTTTAGACTCAGACAACGTCTACATGAGACGGATACGGTGAGTGATCGGCCCCGTTCTGGGAGGCCTAGGTGCACTACGCAGAGACAAGACAGAAACCTTGTCAGAAATCATGTGAACAACAGATTTCTTTCAGCTTCATTGCGTCAGATAAGTGGAAGAAATAATCAGCGTATAAGTGCAAACACAGTAAGAAGACGTTTATCTACCTCTGGCCTACGTGCTCGTCGCCCATACATCGGCCCCATCCTGACTCAGCGTCACCGACACCAACGTACGCTATGGGCCCAGGAACATGCCGCGTGGGATCGCATCCAACGGCGAAGTGTCGTATTCAGTGACGAATCTCGATTCTGCATTGACCATGCTGATGGATGTGTACGTGTATGGAGAAGAAGCGGTGAAAGATACCAAGCAGATTGCGTTAGGGAACTCGACAGGTGGGGTGGAGCATCTTTGATGATGTGGGGTGCTATCTCTTACAATGATAGGATCGGGCCAGTTTTTTTCCACAATAGAAGGGCGATAAATGCGCAAACATACGTGCAAGATGTGCTTCAAGCTCACATGGTGCCTTACACCGCCATGCATGGAAATATTGTTTTTCAACAAGACAACGCAAGAGCTCACACAGCCAAATACACTCAACAGTTTCTTGAGCAAAGCAACGTCCAAGTTCTGCCATGGCCAGCACTTTCGCCGGACCTTAATCCAATCGAACATTTGTGGGATTACTTGCAGCGGAGGCTGGACTTTCAAGACCATCAACCTCAGAACGCCGAAGATCTTGAACATTCCTTATGAAGGCACTGGAATGCTATTCCAAGACATTTTTTACAGACTCTAGTATCTTCGATGGGACGTCGATGTGCTGCTGCACTGGAAGCCCAAGGGGGCACACACATTATTAGCCGGAGCCTGTCTTGATTTGTAAATAAATTCTAAAGACTTATGTACTGACTAGGTATGTAAAAATGTGGTCAAAATTGCTGCATAGTTTGCATTGTGGAATTTTACCAATGGTATCCTGTTTTCATAAAATCTACTTTATCGAAGGTCTGTTTTAATCTAATTTCCTCGTCCTCAGAGGCCACTGATGAACAAGGCGTTATTTTATGTTGAAACAGCAATAGATAACCTTTAAAATGATGTATCACATGTCTCATTTGATACCTTGCGGTTTTCAGTAATATATATTGAAGGTTCGATGCCGCGTTTCTTTTGGCGGTCAGTATATTAAGAACAGAACCATATGAAACATAACTCAAAACGACGCACAAAGTGCTAAAAACTACTTGTCATTCATCATTCCCAGCCCTGCTTACACACTGTTACATTTAGGCACCCTTTTCCTATATCTCCACTCTCTGTACATATTTAACCCTAGAATTAGTTACCATATTAGTTTTTTGCGTCATAATTTCCCTAGGTGTTATTTCTAAAAATAGGAACTTCTCTTTATTATGGCCAATTGGGTCGGCTAAAAATGCTTCTCGTGTTCTGGGTCTTAAATTACCATTAGGACAGGATTCACCCATGAGCTGACTGTCTCTCCCGCACTGGCCCATTGTGCTCTACCAATGCTACTAAATCCCTTCTGACTGGCAATTATGAGAACACCTACTATCACAAGAGCTCTTCATAAAACAAGAGTTCTCGCCCTTACCAAGTTTCACTGTGCATGTAAAAATTCAATATAAACTTTATACCGTTGTTCTAAGACACAGCTCATTTCCTTTGGCAAATCGAGCATATCCTTCATACATCACCTCACAGATTTCCATATGTTATTCTTTGACATAATAATTTTCTCAACATGTTAACTTTTCTTGACCGTAAGAACGCACTCACTCTCAGTGTTGCTAACTCTCTCTTTTTAAAACGTAAGAACGCTCACAGTTTTTGCCAAGGGTTGGTACATTTTTTTTTCTCAACTGAAACAAAAGTAAACAGTATGGCACAAGCTTTGAAAAATATTTTCTCACAGTGTAGACAGAGAGATAGGCCTTAATTTTTACAAGAATAAACATGCTTTGAAAGCAAGAAAAATTGTTATGTTGCTATGACTGTAATTATGCAGTAAATTAAACCATTCTATACCCTGACATAGGCAGGGCTGCCAACCAGTGCTGATTTAAGGGCAAGTGCGGCTCGTCTCTGAATAGGGGTTATAGGGGTCCCTTGGTCGGTTTTCAGGTTTGCTGAAATTATGAACGTTTATCCATTTCTCAACACAATGGCACCGGATTTTTCTTCCTCAGGCACCAACAAGTATTTTTTTTCATAATTTTGAAAATAAGGACTAAGCCAAAACGCTTTAAAAATATGTTATTTCCATAGGAGTGAAAAACAAAGCCTTTAACGTGTAGTCTAAGCTATCAGTATCACCCCTATTATAAACCCTAGCCTGCAGTATACTTTGGGAACAGTCCACTCTCCAAGCGTGCAATGTCAATAGAAACACCAAACAGGGTAAAGGCAATTCAAAATCATAGGAATATTTTTCTATTATCTTTTTCTTGTTTTTTTAGCTTTTAAAAATAGCTTTTGTCCTTGTTTTACATCTAAATATCTAAACCTTGTGATACTGACAGCGAGTATACTGCGGGTGGCAACTAGCGAGATGACAGAACGCTGCTTGCTGAAGTGCAGGCATGCATGAGACAATGGCAGGGTAGACATACACAACTGCATCACCTAAAATCTAAGAGTTTCTTTTTTCCCTTCTGTTTGACTTTTGCGTATTTCTCAAAATGTCTTTGTTTTACACATATCTTTGTATATCTCCAAAAGATATAGAGCAATTCACATCAAACTTTGCATATGACTTGTAAATGCACCATTCTCGATTCTGTTTTGTTTTTTATTTACAAATCTTTGTCTTGAAAAAAAGTACTTTTTGCCACTTTTATGTTTTATGCAAACTCAAAAAATTTATTAAATCACCAAAAAAAGCAGCATAGAAAAAATTGCTTCTGACAAATTTTTAAGTTGACTGTAATAACTGATTGCATTTAACAGAATGCAAATCCATCCTAGGCCTAAAGTTTACTATTTTTATCCAATATGGCTGCTACAACAATTGGTTTCTAAGGCAATCAAACATTGGAAATGACAAAATAAACGTTTTTCTGTGATTTTTGTCCCTAGTATAACAGTTATAAAGTTTAAGCCTATCAATGTGAATGTATCATTCATAGAAAAAGGCCATATGCAACTTGTACCAGGCCACCTTTTTCTCCAGTATGAGTAAATGATTTTGAGAATAGACTCAAATCTTTCTTCACGAACAATTACCACTACCAGGTAATTGAAATTCAAGACAATTCAAACACCTAGAACTTCTCTTGAAAGCAAATTAACTTCTTTGCATGCATATATTCCACGAATACGTCTTATCTTGATTTTTGTTTATGTTGTTGCTGTCAATATTGAGTTGCTTTAGAAAATACTGAAATGGGGGCTTAATAGTACATGCACTTTATAAGAAAGTTATGAGTTCGCCCATTAATGATCTGGTGCATTTTGCAAGTAATTTTCTCATCTTATAGGCCTAAACTTAATTTCTCTCAATTTTTTTTAGTAATCACAGATGATTTCCCAAGTCAAGGCTTATTTCAGTATTGTATTTGTGGCACCAGTACTCCAGAATTTTGGTACTGTTCATTCTGGTACTAAAATACTGAAATCAGTACTGGTTGGCAGCTATGAAGTAAGAGTTGCTCAACTAGTTTGACTTAGAACCCTATATGATAAGTGAGGATTAAGTTGCTCAACTAGTTTGACTTAGAACCCTATATATTGTAATAAGTCAGGAACAAGTCACTCAACTAGTCTTGACTTAGAGCCCTATATGATAAGTGAGGATTAAGTTGCTCAACTAGTTTGACTTAGAACCCTATATATTGTAATAAGTCAGGAACAAGTTGCTCAACTAGTCTTGACTTAGAGCCCTATACAATAAGTCAGGAACAAATTGCTCAACTAGTCTTGACTTAGAGCCCTATATAATAAGTCAGGAACAAGTTGCTCAACTAGTCTTGGCTTAGAGCCATATATAATAAGTCAGGAACAAGTCGCTCAACTAGTCTTGACTTAGAGCCCTATATAATAAGTCAGGAACAAATTGCTCAACTAGTCTTGACTTAGAGCCATATATAATAAGTCAGGAACAAGTTGCTCAACTAGTCTTGACTTAGAGCAGCATACAGTAAGCCATTTCAACATGTTTCAAAATCAAATTTCTGTGAAATTTTGCACTTTTGTTGTGCAGCCCACAATGAGCCTAAGGACTTATGTTGGCTTGCCTGTCGTGTTAATCATTATACCCATGCACAAAGTAATGAAAAACGGGATTCCTCAGAGGCCCTGCTGTTGCAGATGCTGCTGTAGTTGAGCACTACTGTAAAAGCTAGAGTTATGATTTTTTCAACATCTGAAAGGTCAGGAATTAGACTTATGGTACAGAAAATGTTAATAAGTCAATATGTAAAAAATCAGTTTTGTGCCTTGACTGTCTCACAGTCACATACTACTTGCTTGATAATTGAACTCATCTTGATAATTCACAACTTTGTTTTTTAACACAAAAAGAAAATACTTTGGATTCATCCAAGCCCTTGCTTCAATATTTAGTAAAATAGAATTTTTTTTCTTCGTTTCCATTTCACCTAATTTATAATAATTTGAACAGTATTTCCCATATAACATCACGATTATTGTTGGGTTTTTTGGTTGTTTTTTTTTAGGTTTGTTTGTTTTTGTTGTCCAGAAGTTTTGGTGATTTTAACAACTACATCGTAATTTCCCCAACAATTGCATGAACTGTTCCAATCAGGATCAAACATAGCATAGTCAAAGCCTGCAATTTTTTAAAATGAAAAAACCTAAATATACACAAATCAAACATTGATTTCTCAGAAGAAGGAAACAAATATCGTCTACCCAAAGTATTGTATTGTAAATACATAAAAAAAGAAACAACTTTGTAATTTTCTAAAAATGTTAAATAATATTCATGCCTAGGAGAAATAAAAACTCTTCAAGCACCAAAAAGTAGAGACAGCTTATTGAACACAAAAACTTATTTTAAAAAAATTGCATAATTCTGTAACAGGTTTGACAAAATGAAAGTATTCCAGATCAGTTTTGATGTTATTTTCTCCACTTGAAAATTTTCAACAAATATTAAAATATACCCCAAAAGTGGACAAACGTTTGTTGAAGACAAAAAAAAAAAAATCTCATATTCAATTTTAACCTTTTCTTAACAAAATTGTGCACACCTTGGCAGAGGGATGAAATGTTAATGCTATCACTTTATCAATTGAGAAACAGTGGCAAACAAAAGCATCATCATTTTTTAACAACTGATTATATGTATCTGGTACATCAAAACACATATACTAATTACTATACGTTTGCTTGTTATAGCTGCTGAGCAGGCCAAGTACTACCACTACATTAGAACAATCGTTTACTATAATGAACTAGTAGTAAATATATATTTCTCAATACCTCTCTTTCTTTCTCCCCATCATGCACAAATCACAACAAGCTTAAGACTATTTGCATGAGTTTGCTATAAAAACCCAAACAAACTATAAAAATATAATTGTTGTATAATACTAATAGAGTAAAATGGCAGCCAGAGTTATTAGGTAAATTTTTATAATAAAATAGCTACAGTGATTTATGTATTAGCATATATAAATATAAAGATCGAAGCAACAGCAAACACAATTATTTAGAAGGTAAAGCTCATTCGGGTAACATAGTTTGTCAAAATGAAAGATAAAAATCGCAATCAAATACACACTGGTTTGGAATTGTGGTAGAAAAAAAGTAGGCCTATGGTAAAACTTTGAATAAAGGCCTCAAGTTGAAAATCACGCATGCAAAAACAAAGGTTTATATCACAGCTGTTTTTTTTTTAATTTATCCTATCTAATACTAATAGGTTGACAACATGCAACATAAAATCACAAATGCTCAAGGTCACCTTAATGTTTTAATGGCAAGAGTTTGACAAAATAAAGTCTATCAAGATGCATGTCTCTAAATTAGGACTGACAGATTTCGCATCGCTTTTGTTGTTGTTGCTCCCACAGCGAAAAATTTAGCCCTTCCCTTTTCTTTGTATGATGCAAAAAAATACAAAAACTTTTTAAAATTCTAAACATTACTTTTATGACAAAAACCATGAGTGGGGTTGACAATGAAATGCAGAATGATTAAGTTTATTAACAGTACATTTAATCATAAGACCATTTGACTACTCATCTCATCACTTTTTGCTAATAGCGGGACTGATATGGTATAAAAAGAAACACAGGCCTGACCTTTACTTTTACATAGTCATTACAGTAATCGATAAAAGGTACAAAGTTGGCATTATTTCTGGTATTAGTTTGGACTTTTAACTGTGACTAGTATTTAGAACTGATAAACAAAATTTAAACGTTGAAAGAAAATCTTTGAAAATGTTAATTCAAAAGCTTTTTAAATACATTTCTTACAATATGCGAACAAATAAAAGAATAATAATACAGTTAGCAGTTTTGAGGATGTCAACATTTTTCAAGATCATTTTTAACAAGATATGCTGCCTTAAAACACTGGCTTTTTTTAAAACACCTTGCATTGTTTGAAGACTTTTTTAAATAATGAAGTGATATGTAAATGTGAGGGAGGGAGGGGGTTATTATAAAAGAATCTTTCAGTACTGTAGAAAAAGGAAATGCTCAATGCCATTTTTTCAACCAGGACAAGAAACTTGCATTGGGTTAACTCACTTAGCACTAGGCTCCGAACACTGTCACATACGCTGAATACTGGCAATTTTGGGTTGTTTTTGAAAAATCATCAAAAATCTTAGTATTGTTTAATCTGCTCAATAATTTAGTATAATGTTTTAAAAGAAAAGAACTTTGCAATGCTTTTTATTTGCAGTTAATATCTTTAAAACTTTTTTTTTCACAATTTTTTTAAAGTTTGCTGTTTTTGAGGTTTTAGATTTTTTTTTTACACTAGATCTAGACTTAGATCTACACTAGTACTAGCCACAACTTCAGGTTCTGAGTCTGATTCAGAGCCATCAATACCTTCAAGTTCATATTCAGAATCGTTGTCGCTCATATCTAGCCCTAGATCCACTTCTTCATCACTGAATTCTGCCTAATTTATCATTTGTAATATGTTTGTTAGCTTTCTTCGTCTCTGCCCAGCCAGTAGCAAGTGAAACTAGGGTCTCATTGTTTTGAGTAACCATAACTTCTAAAGTTAAAGAGTTACATCCGGGAAACTCGGCATAAACAAAGATAAGAAGTTATACTAACGTCCGAAACGAAACCCCACACTTCTGGCGCATCTAGCTTGAGAAATCGATAGTTAATGTTGATGCGCCAAGGGGTGGCGCATCCGCGTTTGGCAACTGACGGGTGATGCGCCATACGCTGATGCATTCGTAGCAAGTGAGTTAATTAAAGAAACGTTATAAGTGGTACCATTCAGCATTTTTGTTTTGTAGAAAACCATACAAACTAAAAATTTGCACTTGATTTAAATCTGACTTTACAACCACTGGTTGCAACATTTGAAAATGTCATTAATAATCAATTGAAATACAACAAAGCCTTGCACTATAGGAAACCCCTTCAAACTGCACTTTGATTAAGTAATTGGAGCAACAAAACATGCAGAACAATGTTTGAAAGGCAAGGAAATCCTTCAGACATGTCTTTTCTCCTTAAAAAAAAAAATGAAACATTTTGCTACAAATTATTTTTTTAAAGAATGTCTGCATATATATGTATGTGTGGTGAGATGGGAAAACCATCCACTTTGGTTAAGAAGAAAAAAGTTATTGACGTCGGAATAAAAGAGGAGGTTATGCATAATCAAATATTTTTTATTTGAAGATAATATCCCGATTCCCGTTTGGTTTAAGGCATTTTTGTTGGTGTTTTTAATCCTAGAAGCGTGTTACTTAGGCCCTAAAAACGGGAAGTTCTATGTTTTAGACGCCCAAGGAAATTGATATGTAAATATGCTTCTAGAGATAAAATGGAAATAATTTCAAACATTTTCTTTTTGGGGGCTATAACTCTAAATGTGTACCAGCGACTTGTGGGTGGTTTTCCCACCTCCTCACACACATCCTCTCTACTGCAGATGTTTTAGTTTCAAAATTAAAAAGAAAACGTATAAATTCTACAGACTACATTGTGTAGTTTGACTAAAACATATCCTGGCTAGCCTTTCATTTACTTAAATAAATACCGGTGTAGTCATACAGTTTTTTTTTTTAATTTATGAATACATTTATCAAATCTGTGCAGTTCCCTATCTGCTCATGAAACAAAGTCTTCTATTTCTTACACCTGAAATAATTTTTTTTACATCCTAAAGTTTACAATTAACAGTCCTTCCAAAAACAAATTACAGAAACTAAGAATTTTTTAATTGGTGGAGGATAATGCGACCATTGAATGTCCTGGGGTTTTTTTTTGTGGCTGTTCAGGATCCCGCAATAAATTTGGAAAAAATTTTCTGAAAACAAAGAGACTAACGAGTATCTGAATTCCAGTTTTATATGCCATTTTTAAGTGACTTTTTTTTTTTTAATTTACTTAGAAAAAAAATTGGAAGCATATGTATAATCTTAATTAATATAATTATTTTACTGAATCAGAATGAAGTCTGAATTTATACACAGTTAAAGAACTGCACTGACCATTTATTAGATCTAACACTTGCACAATGAGAAAAAAAAAAAAACTTATCTAATACTGTTTCTATGATGTTCTTTTGACAAGTACACTGAATAGCAATATCAGTGTGTGGTTTCAAGAACCTTTCTAATCAATCACGTTCATGAAACTGACAAAAATTTTTTGCAACAGTAATGCTGATTTACCAGCTATCTTGAGGACTTCTTCATGGGTGACCTTATTATCATCAGCGTTATCATAGCTGACTATATCAGTGATGAGAGACATGGCAAATACTCGCATGCCGCTGTGCCGACCCACAACCACTTCCGGCACTGTGCTCATTCCTGGAACAGCCAAAGAGGACAAAGGCAGTCAGTTTTCAATTAACTTGGTTCTTCTTTGTGCCTTAACTCTAAACGGACGTATCAACACACTACGCGTTGATTGGCAGGTTCTTGTTCGGACGCACCAACGGACTATTCAAGACTTTCGCAGTATGTTTAAGGACGTAGCAAAGGATAGTGCGTTGCTCGGCTATACTTGATTTTATACGACAGCAGTAAATCCAATTTATGTTTTATGAACCTAAACCATGATTTATCGTAATGTTTACATTATTTGCTTCCGTTCTAGTGGTTTCCCTTTGCTTTTTGGTGAAATTGAAACTGAAGTGCCCCAACACTGAGCCACAAAAGTTCTAGTCTAGATCTAGATTTTAGTACAGTCGGACCCGCGAAATCGGGAAATGCAAAATCGGGAATTTCTGTGAAATCGGGAAAAATCCCAGGGAACGGAATTTTTTCTATCTAGAGTCATCGTGAAATCGGGAAATTTTACCCGCCTTATCGGGAAAAAAATCCGTAAATGACTGTCAATATCAAGTGTTGACGGCATGTTATTTGCGGTCTAGACATAGGAAAAGCGCATCACTCAGGCGTTATAAATGAATTAGCACACAGGTAATCGATAAATGTTTGCTCTGTGCTTAGGCGACGATTAGCAAGATGCTTGGGAGGGGCGTCGAGAAGTCTAACTCAGTAACTGCCACGCGACGGTCTCACGGGTCAGTTCATTCCAGGTAGACATTGGTCAAGCTGTGTTTGATCTAATGGGTAATCTGGCAGATGGTGGACACGCGCCAGACATGGTGCAAACAAAGTGTGTTTTGTCACAACCAGAGTCAAACGGTCCTTATCATCCCCTCCCTACTCTTATTCTTTTTCTTACTCACAAACATTTCTCTTCATCTAACTCCCCCCTTCTCTCTCTCTCTCCACCTTACACCCACAAACACTCTTCCTTCTCTCCTCC